>PVIU01006822.1:0-97821 GCA_004026605.1 Ondatra zibethicus
TAAGTTTCCATATCTAAATTGCTATCTAAAAACTTGGCTTAAGTGGGTTAGCATATTTTTCTGAACACTGAGGCATTCTTTGTTCTAACAGGATGGACTGACTTATGCATTTTCCCCCACCATGAAGGGTCACCCATTTAATCATTTACCCTACCTCACCTACATCCCTTGTCTTGTGAAAACCCAAACTCAAACCCTGGCAAGGGGGTAGGGTGGGGTAGGACAGGGCTACGCACTGGACTGCTGAGAACACTCCCAGGGGTTGTTTTTACTTGAGTAGGCAGTGGGGACCCCCTGCTTTGATCTTGAAGCTCCAAATGACGTCAGTGTAAGAGCAGCCTGACAGAGGAGAGGCAGCCAGCACTGATGGAGAAGCATCTCTGCTTCTAGCTGCCCTTAGGCATGTCTGCGGCTGCCAACAGTCCCAGGACCTGGCCAGTGAAGGACTCTGGCCAGCGTGAGCACGGCTTGAGCACGGCGAGCATGGCTCTGACAGGCTTTCCTTGCCCTTCTCCCCGTCCCCTCTGCCTTGCTAAAGTTGTTAGATTACATTTTTAAAGCTATCCACTAAGACCTATCCCCGTCTTTAGCCACTTTCTCCTGAGGCTGACTACCACAATCAAAAACCCGCTTTCGGCTCACCTAGTTAACCTGTCCAATCAAAATTAAACACTTCATCCTAACATGGGGTTTTCCTTTGTACCTTTACAAACTGCCCTTTGCCTCTGTGCCACGTCGGTCTCCTCTCTATCCAGAGGCAGTCCTTTGTCCCTCTGGGACAAATATCCCCTCCTCGTCTCCCTTGTTCCCTTCCCCTTCTCCCTCCTCTATCTCCTATCTTTGTCTCTGATTCCCTGCCCTCAGACCTTTTGGGGCAAATAAATCTCCTCTGTGCTGAGAACTTGGTCTTGAGGTGCCTTGTGCCGGTCCCTTGAACAGTACTCTATAATAAGCGCATGGGCACCCCTGGACTACACGGATCTGGATTCCTGTTTAGCAATTAGCACGCAATGGCCTTGGAAGGTGCTTTAACCTTGCTCGCCCACGCTATGGGGACAACAGCAGTACCTGCTTTATGGTTCTGGGATGTTGTTGGTTATTTTGCATGAGCAGCAGTTACTGGCACACAGTAAGTACCACGCTGCCGTCCACACTGCTAGGACACGGAACATGGCTGTGAACCCCTCTGTAAACATTCCAATGCAAGTCGCTCAGGTGAGCAGAGCTGACCCAAATCATCCAGTGTTTGCAACACTGCTGGGCTGCATTTTCCTTATCCTGGGCTTAGCTGCTAAAACCATTTCTAACCTTTATTTTTATTTTATGTGTGTGGGTGTTTTGTCTGCAGATATGCCACGTATATGCAGTGCCCATATACCAGACGGAGGCATCAGATCCCCTGGGGTCAGAGTTATGGATGGTTGTGAGCTGCCATGTGGGTGTTGGGAACCCAAGCCCAGTCCTCTGCAGGGACAGCCAGTGCTCTTAAGTACCAAGTCCCTCTGCAGCCCCAGGTTAGTTATTTTTTACTACAATTCTGATAAAGGAAGGTTGTATTTAAAGTAATTCTTGGAAAGAAATCATTTCTGGTTAATCTTGGTGTGTGACTTTTTTAAAAAGTTATTTGCAGGTTGTTTTTTTAAATAATAAAGTTTATAAAATTGGAAAATAGGCCCTTCAAATTGTTAATCCGGTTCTTTCCCACAGACATTCTTATTCTGTGAGCTGTGGTGGATGCTGTGTGGAGCACACACATGATCAATAAGAGGGTCATATGCTCTTAAAGCAGCAGCAAAAATGAAAAAAACAAACCCTGTAATACTTAGAGCAGAGGGCATCCTGCGGATGGATATGCAGACTTTCATAGAGGTCGGATTTGAAAGCTTCCAGGTGGCACTAGAAGTACACTCCTATTTTCAGACAGTGGAAATAACATGCGCCAGTTAGGACACATGGGGCAGGGGTGTGACAAGGCAAGCTCTGATGACTGTGGCCCGATGTGACGAGAGAGATGAGGGAGACGGCTGGACACACAACTCACCATCAGAGCGTGGTGACTGAGTTTCTGTCCTGCCTGGTTCCTGGAATCATTAAGTCCCAAAGAAATCAACAAAGTTCTACATTAACTATGAACTGACTGGCCCATTAGCTCAGGCTTCTGATTAACTCTTATAACTTATATTAGCCCATTATTCTTGTCTGTGTTAGCCATGTGGCTCAGTACCTTATTCAGTGAGGCAATCACATCTTACTTCTTCTGTGGCTGGGTCACACCTGCAGACTAGGACTTCCTTCTCCCCAGAATTCTCCTGTTCTCATTGACCCACCTCTATTTCCTATCTGGTTGTCCTGTCTATACTTCCTGCCTGGCTACTGGATAATCAGCATTTATTTAAAATTTAATTGACAGAATATAGACCGTTGTCCCACACCAAGATCACATGGTTAGCCAGCACAAAACACTGGGGAAAAGGTAGAAAAACAGTGAAAGATATGACCAGAAAGCTAGGCTGGGGTATGTAGAGAAGACACAGTGCACAGGAATGGAAGGAAATGGGTTATTAGTGAGCTGTTCCAGCAGTTACTGGTGATGGTAGAATCAGTCATCCAGAGGCCACTCTTAGAGTTCATCCAGTCTTTAATGTATAAATTTATATATTTCATTTATAGAGAGAATCTTCAATAATAAGACATATATATAATAAATAACTCAAATTTGAAAACATGTCAGACAGCTTCATGTTTTTGTGTTTTGTTGTTTTGGGACAGGGACTCCTGCAGCTCAGACTGCCCTCCAGCTCTATAGTTGAAGGTGACTCTTCATGTCCAGTCTCCTGCCTCTGTCTCCCAAGAGATGGCATTACAGGTGTTCACCACCATGCCAAGTTATAATCCCTTTGGCTTTTTCTTCTTTCTTGAAGGTACTGAGGGTTTAACCCAGGGTCTTGGGCATGTGAGGCAAACGCCCTACCACAGAGCTGTATCCCCAGCCCAGCGTCACGCCTTCTCGGTGTCAGAGTCCCCAAGCCCAGGGAGGTCGGCAGGCAATCTCAGTAGTTCCTCAGCTTCTTCTTGCAAAGTCTCTGCCTTCTCTTGCAGCAGCATCTGCAGTAAAAACCCAGTCGTGAGGCCAAATGTACTTGGCTAAAGAGTTGCCAACATTTTATGTCTGCTAAAAACCCGAGCTTGACACATCAATATCTAACGTTAGAGCTAAAATAGTGAGGCTGAGAAACAGCCACTTAAGAACAAGCGATTTCAGTAAATGAAGCTGAGGAATTCTGTAAAAACCATTTTAGCTGATCCGTGTTCAGTGTACCAAAAAGAATGGCGCTTCCTACACTCAGAGATTTGCTTCACAGAAGACCTGGGCACTTAAAACTTAATTTATAATCTACAAAACTTCAGAGAATTTTGCAAAAATTTAATTACCTCTTGAAGCTGCTATCCTTTCATATATGTTTAATTAGCTCTGGAAACTGTTATTTTACAGATATATTTTATTCTCATAATTTAGTGTGCTTTTAGAAGCCCATCAGTATTACAGAACAGATTTTTTTTCTAAAGCTTCTAAAGTAAACAAAGTCTGATCTTTCTTCCCTTCATCTCTTCCTTCCCTCATGCATTTTTTGGTTAATTACTTAGTTATTTAATGTGTATGAGTATTTTCTTAGCATGAATTGCATGTGCATACACCATGTGTCCCTGGAGGCCAGAAGAGTTGGGTGGATCCCCTGGAACTGCAATTACAGATGGTTGTGGTGGCCACTTGGGTGCTAGAAATATGAACCCAAGTCCTCTGGAAGAGTAGTCAGTGCTCTTAACCACTGAGCTACCTCTATACCCCTCACCATGACCTTATACTTTTTGAGCTAGGATTTCACTATGTAGTCTAGGTTGGCCTCCTATTTGTGATCTTCCTGCTTCAGGGCTCGGAACATGCATGCTACCATGTCTGGAAATAGGATTAATTTAAAGACAGTGTGCAGGGAAGAAAGCATCCCAAGCACAGTGCAGAGAACATGTGCTGGTTTGCCTTAGTTCCCACACACAGGAGGCAGAGGCAGGGGGATCGCTCCTTTAGTTCCCACACACAGGAGGCAGAGGCAGGGGGATCGCTCCTTTAGTTCCCATACACAGGAGGCAGAGGCAGGGGGATCGCTCAGTTTCAAATCCTGCCAAAGTCACTGAATCAAACAGCAAAACAAAATGGCATTTAGAATATTTCAATAAAAAATTGATGAACAGTGACTTTTTTCTATTTTCTAAACATGAGAAATAAAATGCTGGGATTAGTTGGAGGTGGGTTTTATCTAGAGAGCAGAGAAGTTTATTTGTAATACTGCTTATAATAAAAGCTTAGCAAAAAAACTTCATAAAGGGAAAAACCCTAAGAAACAAAATAGAAATTAAAAAGAAAACAATGTTCTCTAATTAGATAAGGCATAGCATTGCACAAGGGAAATCAAAATATAAGCCAGGCTTTCCACTATCTGAGGTAATGGTAACCATATAAATGTCCTATCATATCCTCTAAAAACTACATAGATCGCAGGGTGGTGGTGGCACACACCTTTAATCCTAGCACTCTGGAGACAGGCAGGCAGGTCTCTGTGAGTTCAAGGCCAACCTGGTTCACAAAGCAAGTTCCAGGACAGCTAGGACTACACAGAGACCCCATCTCAGAAAACAAAACACAACAAAACAAAACAAAAATAAAACAACAACAACAACGAAAGAAAGAAAGAAAGAAAGAAAGAAAGAAAGAAAGGAAGGAAGGAAGAAAGGAAGAAAGAAAGAAGGGGAAAACTACACAGACCATAAACTGGGAGTGGTGGCGCACGCCTTTAATCCTGGCACTCAGAGGATCTCCGTCAGTTCGAGGCCAGCCTGGTAGATATAGAGCGTTCCCGGCCAGCCAGGGCTACACAGTGAGACCCTGTCTTAAAAACAACAAAGAATGAAACAAAACAAAACCCTACATAGATCAGCAACAACGATACAAAATCCACAGTATCACGAGATACAGAATATTGCCAGCCTCACACCCTGTGTCAGGAAGTAGAATGAGCTGGCTGGAAGGCAGGAGAGCCGGAAAGACTGAGTACTTGGGTGAGACTGGGCTGTGTCCTGAGAATGCAGAGTGCTGAAGGCAATAGTACAGCCCTTGCAGACACCACTGGCTTCCTGGGATACAGTCGGCCCCACAGTCCTGGCTCAGTAAACCGCTGCATTTCTTTGGGTCTTGTTTATTTATTTGTGCAAGCACTTGGTGCACAGGTACTATCAACTGAGTGTGTGCTAGGCAATGTGAAGGAGATGACTGCAGGCTGCCCTACCCACCCAGGGACACCCAGTCTACTGGGCAGTCCATCCTGCAGGCTGCATCTGTAAACACCAAAACTATCTCTCTCACACCACTGCAAATATCACTTGAGGTAATGCTCACATGTGACACCGTCCAAAAACTTGAGAAAGAGATGTATTCTTAAAACAGTTCTCTTTCATATAATGACAATAACTGTCTCAGTTAGGGCTTCTATTGCTGATGAAATACCATGACCAAAAAGCAAGTTGGGGAGGAAAGGGCTTGTGGTAGTTTGAAAGAAAATGCCCTCTAAAGGGAGTGGCACCATAGAAGGTGTGGCCTTGTTGGAGGAAGTACGTCACTGTGCGGGTGGGCTTTGAGGTCTCCTTGGCCCAAGCTATGCTTGGTGTGACACACAGCTGCTTCTGCTGCCTTCACATCAAGATGTAGAACTCTCAGTTCCTTTTCCAGAACCATGCCTGTCTGCAGGCTGCCATGCCAATAACAGACTAAACCTCTGAACTGTAAGCTAGCCCCAGCTAAATGTTTTCCTTCTAAGAGTTGCTGTGGTCATGGTGTCTCAGGAGCAGGAACACTAACTAAGCCAGGGCTTATTCAGCTTACACTTCACATCACTGCTCATCATTGAAGGAAGTCAGGACAGGAACTCAAATAGGGCAGGAATTTGGAAGCAGGAGCCAGGGTGCTGATCACTGGCTTGCTTCCCTTGGCTTGCTCAGCCTGCTTTTCTACAGAATCCAGGACCAACACCCCAGGGATAAGACCATCCACAATAGGCTGGGCTCTCCTCCCAAAAATCACTAATTAAGAAAATGTGTTACAGCTGGATCTTATGGCGGCATTTTCTCAATTGAGGCTTCCTCCTTTCAGGTAATTCTAGTTTGTGTGTCAAGTTGACATAAGACTAATCAGCACAATAATGCAACAATGAAGTTTTAAAAAGCCAAGCAATTTATATAATTGTGACCAAGAAGGACATAATCCCAAATTGCTGTGTAATAGCTTTACCCACACCAACAGAAGTATAATGGCCGTCTTGAAATGGGAACTGAAGACTGTGAATGGCTTCAAGAACTTAATATGGGAAAGAGAAAGTCTTGCTTCAAAAGAAAGGCTGGCCTGGCTCTGAGGGGCAGAGGGGCAGACCGCCAGACGCAATGGGAGAAACGTGAAGAGGCAAATTAACCCCAACATATTGTGGTGACTTTGGTAATGCTAAAAGCACCAAAACCAACAAGAACCGATTCTTGTCAGCGAAGGAGTCTGCAAGCTGAGAGACTGGATGCTGGGCACCTGAGGACACTTCTGTGAGGAGGCTGTGTGGGGAAGCTACATGGCTGCCAGGTCCCCGAGTTTCAGGTGTGAATTTTTAGGTTGTCTCTCTCCTCTTCTCAGCA
Organism: Ondatra zibethicus; assembly: GCA_004026605.1. Lineage (NCBI taxonomy): Eukaryota > Metazoa > Chordata > Mammalia > Rodentia > Cricetidae > Ondatra > Ondatra zibethicus. Next base: position 6,727 of record PVIU01006822.1, read on the forward strand.
CTCCTGTGTCAATAACAGGTACGGTATCTGTACCTACAAATTCTGAGTACTTTTTTTTTTAAATTTAGATTTGATGTGTATGGATGTTTGTCACATTTACGTATGTCTGTGCACTGTGTGTGCGTAGTGCTCTTAGAGATCAGAAGGCATCAGATCCCCTAGAACTAGAGTTATAACTAGAGTTACCAAGTGTAAGCTACCCTGTGGTGCTGGGAATCGAGCCTGCTGTCCTCTGGAAGAGCAGCAAGTGCTCTTAACCACTGAGCCATCCCTCCAGCCCTGAGTATGTTTTTGTAACTATAAATTATTATATGATATGCAAGGCTTTGCTCTGATATCGAAAGTGTAAGGACAGATGCTGTGGCATATTCTCAAAGCTTGCTCACCTTTGCTGAGGAAACAATCTGCTTGGCCTGGCGTCTGGACAGATGCTCAATTGTCCTCACTAGCACATCTGGATTGGCGTTGGCTAAGTGCATTATACTTTTGTAACCTGCACTGTATAACTGTTTTGCTCGACCCTAAGGTATTAAAGAAAAAATTAATATGAGTATTTGTGACTACAAAAAAATCCACATGCAACAGACAGGAACAGACAAAGATACTGTTATGAATATGAAGAGACAACACGGCAGAGTACTGCAGAATTTTAAGGATGTGTCTGGGAGTCTGATTTGACTCGGGAATTTTCCACAGAGTAGAAGTCAGCAGGTGTGCTAAAAGTCTGCTCTCCACAGCTGAGTGCATCTAAGCTGCCGCTGCTGCCACCATTCCTCACTGATAAGAAACCCAGCTCCTTCAACCTTCCCCGTGAAGATCAGCAGCGCTCCAGGAATCCCCAGGCTTTCCACATCAGACTGGGACCACTGTGCATTCAGTCTCAGGGACCTAGCGGCCTCTCCACTGTGGAGACCCCTGCCGCGGGACTACCCAGCGATGTCAGCCAATCCCACAAGTCCCCTTTGTTGATATATACTGAGTCTATGACTTCTGTTCCTCTATAGATCCCAGGGCGACAAGGTTCTTTCTATTCCCCATTCTGCAATAGCACTTCACAAAATGGTAAAACCTAATCTTCCCGTCAGTAAAAACAATCAGCTGGGAAACCAGAGCAAGGCTGACCTCTAAGACCCCGGTCACTTCCATGAGCGGGATTAGCTCTGCCTTCACGCAGTATGTCAGTTTCTTGGTAAGTTCTACCAACAGGGCTCTGTAAACCCAAAACTCCTCCAGCTCCTGAGAAAAGAAAGATACGTCAAATGTTAAGCTAAGCAAGTTACCTCTAAGTTTTTTTTTGAAGTTTGGGTGTAGCGAGGGGGAGGACGATCCCAAGCACAATGACAAGGAGGCATGGTGGGCACCCTGGCAGCTTGACAAACTAGCTTTTGGGGGAGGAAAAAGATTGAAAATAAAAAACCAAGTTATTTCTAATCAAAATCACAGGAAATGGATGTACGGCTTTGTTTGTCAAGTGACTACAGTTTTTACCTCTGGGAATTATCCCAGAGACAGAGTATTAAATAAGGAAAGATTCAAATGCAGCATAATATTCAACGAAACATTGTCTAAGCTAATGAAAACAGGAAATACGAATTGCGAGCATTAAACATGGCTTGGAGGTATTCGTATCAATTGATCTTCTCCAGATGTACATTTGAGGGCGGGGAGCTGGCTCTAAGGGAGGTACCTGCTGCACAAGAGTGAGGGCCCTCAGCACCCATGTGAAAGTCAAGTGCAGTGGCGGAGGTCTGTGACCCCAGCACCAGATGTGTGGGTGTGTGGCCAAAATGGGGAGCTCCAGGTTCATAAAGACCCATTTTTTGTATTTTTCTCTTACCCATTCTGTGTAATTTTTCTGCTAGTAGAAATAACCTGAGCTGGGGAACCAGGACAAGAAGCAAGAAGAAGCAATTGAGAAAGACACCTCTGATGTTGACCTCTAACCTCCACATGCACCCAAACAGGCATGTATGCACATGCACACACATAGTGTGCACCCCCAACACACATGGTTGAAGGTTCAGTTTAGTATACTGCAAACTCATACACTAAATATGTTTGAAATGTTAATTTTAAAAGGTCCCTTTCTAGGCTGTGGGTATCACCATAAGAACATGTAATGTCACCCTGACGTCATGGAGCAAGCAGCTGCTGCACTAACTGCTACACCAGAGGGCCTTCCCGCTACACCGAGGGCTGTCACTAGGTTTCCACAACTATCTGTGGTTAAAAGCTGCCTTCACTAACACAGATGCTATGCTACCTCACGCCACCGACACGGCTTCCTCAAGGGAACAGAGTCACATATTAAAGCACACCAATCACCCTTCATTATTCTACACACACAGAGACTAGAGTTAAGCTAGGAAAGAAAGGGAGCTGAAATTAAAAGCTGACAAGACAGCTTGTATGCTATGTCAATTAAAGATTATTTAGGTAGCTAAGTCTGGGAAGACTTGCTGTGCTATTTAAGGAAATTCTACAGTTTTCTAGTTTTAAACTCATCTACTTCAAATGCATATACAAATAGAATTTATTTAATATACATATATTAAGTATATGTATATGTAAAGCCCTATACTTGATGTAGCTTCCTAGCCTGCCTGCCAGGCACTAGAACAACTAGCTTTTCACTGTGGCTGCCCAGAAAACACAGCACCGAGTAATCCCACGGCAGCTAATGGACATGGCTCACTTAACCCGCTCACCACTCATGGGTCACCACGTGGAAGCCGTGGGTTGTGACGGACAGCTTGGAACTATTAGCAGTGGTCCTAGGAACAGGCCAGCTCTGCACCTTCTATTGAGTTAAATGTTCTAATAGACTGGGTAATTTCTGCCTTATTCTATAAGCTCATACGTACTACAGGCAGAAACAAAGAAATGCTTTCAATAAATCCGCATGCTTTGAAATGACACAGTAACTCAGCCGAGAGAAAGACTGACACCTTACGAGCTTAATAACAGCAGAAATGAAAAGATCGGAAGTACAGATCACACATTTAAGTGAATTACCTCGCAGAAATGTAACACACAGGACGAGAATGAGGCAGCTCCCGTGAGCAGGTTTTGTATGTGTCCTCGGGGCATATTAAATTTCTCAGACACACTCCAAACGTTGGTCTCTTTCAGCAAGGAATAAAGGACAAAAGACAGATAGAGCCTGTTGACAATGTTCTTGTCCACCTTCTAGAAAGACACAAACTCAGTTGGTAAATAGGCAAAAGGCAAAGTGAATGAAACTATACAGGTCAGCAGGGACAGAATGAGCTCACAAAAGCAGCATGCCCTCTACCTCAGCTCTCCGATTTTTCTAGTCCTAAGGAGATAAGGTAAGAGGTTTCCAGTGTAAGGTCCAGTCCCTCTGCAGGGAGGGGAGTGGGCTGAAATGCGCACGCTCTAGCACCTGGACCCGTGACTGCCGGGAAGAGGACCTTTGCAGACCTTGTTAGCTCGGGACTTGTAAAGGACACCATCCAGGATTCACCACAGGCCCTGAACTCACTGACTGGAATCCTTATAAAATGAGGAAAGGACAGAGGCACAGAGGCCAATGAAGAGCGAGGCCCGGGTCAGCGATGTGCCCGTGGGCCTAGCAGCTGCCTTGCCCAAGCCACGCGGCTGGGAGAGCAGGTGAGGATTCTTACAGCCTACCCAGGAAGTCAGCGTTGCCTGCCTTGATTTCAGATCTGGGGTCCTGAACTGCGAGGAACCGGGCTGCGGGCCTCACGTACGCAAAGGCAGGGCTCTATCGCTGAAGCCGGCTGCTTCCTGTTGTTTAAGTGGCCCAGAGGCGTTAGAACATGAACACGGGGAGGGAGGCAGGCGTGGGGGAGGGTGTCCCTGTGCTCACAGAAAAGGAATGTTCCAGACAACCTGCTCTGTGTGTAACCCGTGTGACACACAGAAGGCTGGGGAGCAGGCGTGCCTAACAGCCTGGTGACCTTGGTCATGTTTATCAATCGATGGAACCCATCTTTATGGGAAACATCACACGTACTTTACAAGGAGCTTGATTATGTCATGTTGTGCATACAGGATTGAGTTATGTATCACGAGGAACATTTTCACCAAACTGAGCTGTACTTAAATACGCCTCAAATAAGCCACTCGGGGTCAGACTCTCAAAGTTTGAACCAGTACTGGCTGCGGAGCCATGTGGAGCCTCCCAGGGATCAGTACTCTGCTGGAAACGGGGAGACCTCCACACTGACTGTGCTGTTTGCATGTGAATGGGAGTAGACAAACACGCTGGCTAAATGGCGAACTTGTCTATACTATCGATTGCAAGAAGATAGGCTATGGCTTCCACGTGGCTGTGCCAGTCAGTGTCCCAAAGCGGAAACAGAGACAGAAAACTACTTCTGTCTGAGACAGGCGGATCTCTATTAATTTGAAGTCAGCCTGGTCTATAGAATGAGTTCCAGGACATGCTCCAAAGCTAAAGAGAAACACTGTCTTGAAAACTTAAACAATTTCACAGATGGAAGAGAAAAAAATAGTTCTAAAATACGTTAGTTGGGCATGATGGTGTGCCTATAATCCCAGCACTTGGAGCCTGAGGTAGGAGGGTCAAGTCCTGAGTGACATAGCAAATCACTGTCCGAAAAGAAAAACATAAATAAGATACAGAAACGAATGTTGAGATAAATGCTACTGATCAGTGGATTTTGACTTAACAGATTCAGCATGTATATAATGGGCCATCCTTTTAAAAGCATTAAGCTGAAAAAGTATATTGAATATCGGGTAGGCAAAGATAGCTTTTTAATTTGTCATTTTTAATGTGCTTTTACCATTAACTATAAATTGAGTTAATGGAAGCTTTGCTTAGAATGTAATTCCAAAGCCAGGAAAAACGATAGAATTATTAAATGGTCGGATGGATGCTCTAATGACAATTTCAAGCGTTTGCAAGAAATGTCAATGATAAGGGGTAGGGGCCGCTGAGATGGCTCAGTGCGCAAAGCAGCTGAACAAGCCTGACCACATGGTCCAATCACTGGGGCCACAGAAAAGGGAAAGGAACCAGTTCCACACTCCCAGACCTCCACATGAGTGCCGCGGGATGAATGCACATGTACGCACACGTACAATGTTTTAAAGAAGTAGGTGTGGGATGAAGCTTTTGCTTTTTCATTTTTTCAGATTGTATTTGTGTGTGTGACTGTGTGCATGTGTGCCTTGGTGCACACGAGGAAGCCAGAGGACAACTTTTGGGAGTGGTTCTCTCCCCCCACCTTGTGGAAGCTCTGCGGCTCTTGTTGTTTCTGGCATGCTGGGGAGTCTAGGCTAAGGCTTTTCAGGGGACCCTGAGGACAGAACTCAGGCCATGAGGCCAGTGTAGCAAGAGTATTTTCCATTTCCACTGAGCTGTTTTGCCTGCCCAACTTTCTTTTTCAATATGGAGAAAGAAATTATGTTTTAAGTAAATACCCCTTTCTTGGCTTTTGAGACAGGGTTTCTCTGTAGGCTTTGGCTGTCCTGGAACTTGCACTGTAGACCAGATTGGCTTTGAACTCACTCACAGAGATCCACCTCCCTCTGTTCCCTACTGCTGGGATTCAAAGTGTGCGCCACCACTCACCCATAAATACCATTTTCTTTAGAATTTGAAATAGTGATATGTCTAAACTATTAAGCAAGTAAATAAATTATTAAATATTTAATTATCACACAACAAACATTGACTACATATGAAAATGTAACAAAATTAAATTCTAGATTCAAATTTTCAAAGATGCCTTATTCTAAGGAGATTTTATATGTGGTATTATTTAGTAGTTAGTCTCAAATTAGTATGAGTTTGATGTTACTTTACATTTTAGAGGTTAATATAAAAGTTTTTTTAATGTAGGATTATTCTTTTTTAATTTACTTAACTTTATTTTATGTGCATTGGTGTGAAGGTGTCAGATCCCCTAGAACTGGAGTTAGAGACAGTTGTGAGCTGCCATGTAGGTGCTGGGAATCGAACCCGGGTCCTTGGGAAGAGCAACCAGTGCTCTTAACCACGGAGTCATCTCTCCAGCCCCAATATAAAAGTTTTCAAAGGAATATTTGTATTCATCATTTTGAAAATCTAGGCAAAGTCAATTCCAAAGTAAAAGACCAAATCTGAACATTGTGAAGTCTGTCTGTCTGTCTTTCTCTCATTTTTTTTTGTTTGTTTTTTGTAAAACAGGGTTTCTCTATGTAGTCCTGGCTGCCCTGCAACTCATTCTATAGACCAGGCTGGCCTTGAAGTCACAGAAATCTGCCTGCCTATCTCCAAGGAGCATTGGGAGCTTTTGAGACCAATAAAACAACAACAATAACAACAAAATTCAGACCCCTCCTGTGCAGGATTTGTAACATCAAGTAGGACAGCTCATATAAAGTTTCTGGAAAATAACTTTATATTGGTGTCTTTAAGGGCTGGAAGCTAAGTGGCAGAAACCCCTCACCTAGTCTGTGCAAGTATCTAGGTTTCATCAGCACCACACACACACACACACACACACATGTGCATGCACAAGCACATGTGTGCACACACACACAAGCTACATATATAAATCTGTGTGCATAATATATATTGCTAGAGATTTGCATTGGTATGGATCTTGCTTTATTGATACAAATTTAAGGTCAATTTTGTTATATGTATACTTATGCTCTTGATTAAGGTATTGTGTTTGTGTAGCTCATTTAAAAATGTAATGTATAATTAAGAAATATATGTTAATAGATAATCATCTATAATAGTCAAGCTTGTAGTCATGTTAGTTAGATTTTCTAGATGTATAGAGATATAGTTCAGTTAGATAGGTATTCTTCAAATCTTTCAGAGACTTTCAAAATATGGCATTTAAAATGTTTAAGAACTTAAGACTTTTCATGACAGTGAGACACATCTGCTCCTGGCAACACCAAGCTACTTCAAGAGGATGATGGACATTGAAGAAGCTTTTTATGGTTAGCCATTTGGACAAGAAACTGCTCTTGCCTGGACTGCTTAACTGGACAGGCAGGACCCAGAGAGAAATGACTGCTAAACTTGCCTAAAGGTGAGATGATCCTTCAGGGTTCCTGCTTCATGAAAGAGTCTGCTAGACATTCTGCAGGACACAGAAAAATGTGCCAAACAAACTGCCAGTATAGGTGGAACTGTCTTTAAAATTTCTTGCTTCGTGGAAAAGTCTGCTGGATACTATGGGCCTGTAGGCTGAAGATGGATGCCCCAACTGTACAGAAGAACTTTGGGTGACTGTCCAGGTAGCGAGATGTCTCTGTCAATTCTAGAATTTTGGAAGTTGCTTGCAATGCACTTCCTGTTTACTTAAGTAATAGTATATCCTTCTGGAGTCTTTGATGGAGTTGAAGAATAGATATAGTTTTCCTTAGTTATGATAAAAGATAAAATAGATAGAAATATTGTAACTGTAATTCTTGCTTGATAACTGTTTTGTTATATGTAATTTTATTTTGTTAAAGTTAAAGCCTTCCTTTTTGTTTAAATAGAAAAAAGGAAATGGTGTGGGAGGTCCTTCTGTCTATGTGTTGCTTTTATTGGTTAATGAATAAAGAAACTGCCTTGGCCTGTGATATACTGATTAATAGAAATGTGTTAAATTAATATAAGAGTTAGCCAATAAGAAGCTAGAGCTAATGGGCCAAGCAGTGATTTAATTAATACAGTTTCTGTGAGATTATTTCGGGTCTAAGCTGGCTGGGCAGCCAGGAAACAACAAGCGGCCCCCTCCCACTACAATATATTACAAAACGTTCATTTCAAACACATACACAGTTATATGATATTGTGGAAGTATTTTATAATATAAACCTAACAGACTAATACTTTTTGTTTTTATTTAAAGGCAGGGTCTTACTGTGTAGATCTAGCTTGCCTGGAATCCACTGTGTAGACCAGGCTGGCCTCAAATTCACAGAGATCTATGTACCTCTACCTGCATTCTGGGGAACAAAAGGATCAGGTCAGTAAAGGGGGTGATGCACTAATTTTGCTGAGTGATTTAGCCCATTATTAGGAGACAAGAGACTCCGCACCTTTCTGATGGCTTGTCCCGATGCCTTCTTCCCGATGAAGCTTTCTGAGACTCCGAGGAGAGCAGCTACATTTTGCTCTGCTGGACTGAGCTGACTAAACTACATGGAAAAGGAATAAATACACGAAAAAAAATTGTAGCTTTACAAGTCTGTCATCTGAGCAAATCCAATATTAATTTTGAAGTCTCATTTTCATAATTGTAATGGACAAGAAAAAAACAATGATGATTATTTACAAATATTACAAGCTTTAAAAATATAGGGTCAGTAGGTAACATACTTTACAGAATTATCATAAGCAGAACAGAATTAAGTCAACACCAGACTATACATGATGGGGGTTCCACAGAATTGCACAGCCTGGAGATGTCACAGCTGTCTTGGTATGTAAGCATGCTCTAATGACTCTGTCTTTCTGCATTCCTCAGAACACATCTCCATCACTCGGTGCTGGAGACAGCAAAGCATAGCCCCCTCCACATGTGGTTCCTGAGATGCAGGAAGCAGTTCCTTGCAGGCAACCCAGTGGCAGCTAAATGAGCCTATTACTTGAGGGCCAAGGAGAAAACACCTATGTGCCCCAAGGACCGCTTCTATGGCGTCCGCATACGCATTTGTCAATGTTACAGATGATTCTGGGTATAGCAGTTCTACTAGTGCACTTGTTCTTCATGTTCTTTTCTCCTTACACACCAGTGGCTTCTGAAAATATGGATGTGCTGTATGATAATATGAGTCTTCCTGATCTGATGGAGTGGGCAGGCATTGAAGCTGTAAAGCAGGGTATGGGGGAAAACCTGAATAATGAAAGAATTGGGGAAATTTGGGAAAAATGCAGAAATTGTTTTTTGCCTGATTATAAAACTTGGCAAAAGAATTATACTGAAACAAAGGAACTTGGCTATGATGAATAAAGTTTCTAAAGAACCTAGGGCTTAAGGGCTGACTGCCTATGGCCTTATAAATCAAAATTGGAACTGTGAGGAACAACAATGGGAAAGGTACGGCAATGGAGTAAAGCCCACTGCACTGTGCTCCTGTAAACTGCAGGTAGTCAGCCTCTGAGGTGAGAGCCTCCGAAGCTGTTGGATGATTAACTCAGCTAAGAATTAAGACTATAGGGGCTGGCATGGGGCTTGGGAACCGGGAAAATGTCATAATGAATGACAATGTTCTGGTTTCAAAGAATCTTTTTACTTCTCGTGAACTGCTTTGCCCAGGTAATGATTAACCTGTGGCAAGAAAAAAAATCATTTTCCTTGTGTAAAATTCACAGTAAAAGACTGAGGTTTGAAACTCAGGGCAGAAGAAGAGGAAGAAGCCCCTGCCCTGCAGCCGTCAGCCTGTCAGCCGCATCAGAACCCTGTGCCTGTGCTCACTTCGCCTTCCAGACAGCCCAGGACCCACTTCTCTGCTGAGGCTGGTCCCCAGCAACTCGGTAGCAAGTGACTGTGCATGAAGACATGGCCACGGCACTTTTGATGGACTGTGATGATGTGTGATATTACCATGAGCTACAAGAGGAAGACGACAGGCACAGAGGCTTTGAGAAACCTGCATCATACAGTACTTCAAAACCTCATGAAATGTCATACAGTACCGCTTCAAAACCTCATGTAATGACTAAAGACGATATTATATAGGTTAACTTCCTGAGATTAAAACGCTGAGGGCGGGGCTTGGGGCTGTAGTTTCATGGTACAACACACACTTATTATACACAAGGCTTTGGGTTCAGTCTTTAAATGGGGGTAGAGGGGAAGTCAGCCACCATTTCTGCCTACTGTAATCCTGTGTGTTCATTCAGCCAGTCTGTCCACAGAAAAAAAAATCATAACACCTTACCTTACCAATTGATTTTATTACACACAGGGCCAGTTCTGTGTTACTGGCTATAAAACAAATACTCTTTGTGAAGCTTGGAGAGGGTTCAGTTAGTGCGGTTCTTGCTGCACAAGCGTCAGCCCGAGTTCAACCTCCAGAACCCATGTAAAAAGCCGGGCGTGGCAGCCCCGAGCTCATCTGCCAGTCAGCCTAGACTAAGTGGGGCTCAGGCCCTGCTGCGGGATCTGTCCAAAAAACCAAGGTGGACGGCTCCTGAAGAATGCACAAACATCCACACCTCCTGAGCACACACATAATTACTATTTAAAAGAACCCAAAAGACATATGTGTATGTGTGTGCGCACATGTACGAATGTTGTAAGAGCCACAGTTTTGCATAATTGATATGCGATAGTCTAAACGAAGAGAGAAAGAAGTTCTGAAAGATGAACGGTCCAATCCCAAAGCTTCAATAGAGGAGCGGCAGTAGCTAAGTACTTGACAAAAGTCCAAAGTGGCCCAAGCTGAAAAGTCCTGTTTCTTACCTGCCTGAAGTACACCATCCAGTCAGGCTCAGACTGAGCAGCAAGGTCGTAGGGGGTTGTTAGGTAGACCAGATGGAGAAGACTTTCCAGTACAAGTCCTTCAAGACCTTTCTTCAGGTCTCTATACAGAATGTCACAATAGGCCAGATCAATAGCCCCTAAAGAAATATAAACACATTCAGGAATGACTGAATCTATTCTTAGCCACGTGTGTTGTGCCTGCTTGTCCCAGCACTCAGATGGCAGACTCGGATGGTGAGGCCGGGGAAGACCAACCACAGCTACCCGGCAGTCTGAGGTCAGACTGCCTCACATGAGACCCAGTACCAAAAGTCAGTTTAGACTAGTTTGAATTTGAAAAAATATATTCAATATCTCAGAGTTTTAGTTCGTTCAATTTTATAAAACAATAAAACATAACTGAGTCATAAACAAGATTACATTGAAGCTTTATAAATTAGAATAATTCCTACATTAATAACATGAATGGATATGAAACATACACAGATATCTATGATATTGGTCTTTTTGTGCTAGTATGTAATGAAATAAAAGCAAACACTTTGAAAGATTGAAAATAACAAATACAAAGACTTGTTATTTTTTTTGGCTGAGGATCTCAGCCAAGGTCTCTTCTACAATTGCACTAGAGTTCAGGTCCTAACTTTAATCTTGTGTAACAGTTAACTAACTATGGGAAGTAACTTCAAATTCTCTTATTTGTAATGATTTTGGAGGTTATTTTAATACTATGTATCAATTTTTAGATAATTCTGATATAACAACTCAATTTTTGGTAATCTAGCTAAAACCCGATTTCAATGTGGACCCAAAGTAAATTGAGATGCCCACTCTATAAACCATGCAGTTGTTTATGATTAGAAAGATCATAACAATGCAAATGTTTATAAATAAAAGGTGATTAAATAATTTATGTTCCTATTATGGATGACTACAGTATAAAAGGAATGTGAGCCTGGGCTCTTAGTACAGGCTCACATATAATCCCAGCTACTTGGAGGCTGAGATAGGAGGATTCCAAGTTCAAGGACTGCCTGGGTTACAGCTGACCATCTAGCTTGGTCAACTTAGTGAAACCCAGTTTCATAAACAAAAGAGGGAGCTAGGGGTATAGCTCAGAGACAGTGTGCCTGTCTAACATGTGTGACGCCTTCAGTGGCAGTGTGCCTGTCTAACCATGTGCGATGCCTGTCTTGGTGTGGGAGGTCCTTCTGTATATGTGTTGCTTTTATTGGTTAATGAATAAAGAAAACTTGCCTTGGCATGTTGATAGGGCAGAGTAGAAGTAGGCAGGGAAAACTATACTGAATGCTGGGAGAAAGAAGGCAGAGACAAGGAAACACCATGTAGCCACTGCCGGGAACAGACATGCCAGAACCTTGCCGGTAAGCCACAGCTGCGTGGCAATACACAGATTAATAGATATGGGTTAAATTAGGATGTAAGAGTTAGCCAATAAGAAGCAAGAACTAATGGGCCAAGCAGTGATTTAATTACTACAGTTTCTGTGTGGTTATTTTGAGTCTGGGCAGCTGGGAACGAAAAGTGGCCTCCCACAACAAATTGGCACTCCAACATGTGCTAGCTAAATCCACATAAAACCTGAGAGGGCTTGGAAAGGAATTCTAGACATTGAAAAACAAAGTTTAGCCACATTTTTTTTCCAGATGGGCTCAGCTTGCTGGCAGCATGCTGCAGCTCCTTTAAGAGAGGTCTTCCTGATTCAGCAGTAGTAGCAAAAGGGGAAAAATGTGCTGTTTCAAAATGGCAGCACAAACCACTCTAGCTCTTTCAGGAGGCCGAGCACTTGAATGACATTTGTGGGCCCTGGTGCTTGTGTGCCCACTTGAGGTCAGGAGGAAAGTAGCTGAGACCATGCCCACAGCTCAACGATCCCTGCCTGAGCAGGCAGTGGAATCAGGTCTACTAGGTGGGCACAAGCAGGAGAGTATGATGGATTCCTGCTGCCACACACAGAGATATTTCCAGGCCACGCAGTGCACTGCATGGCAGACTTAACTATTACTGAGATAAAAAGGGTTTATGTGCTGCATGCTCCTTCTCAGAGTTAAAGTGGTGAGCACGGCTTCTACCTGGTGGTCCCAGACCTGGTGGTAATGGTATCTCTGCCATTTTGAAAAGCACAGAGAGGCAGAACAAGCACTCAGGGCCACTGTGACCAAGCTGCTTATCATTTTAAAAGTTCTCTAGGACAGGAAAGGATTACAGATACACAATAGGACAGATTCAGACATAAAAGAACTTTAAACGAGTCACAATGTTAGATAAATGTATTTAGGCTTGGGAGAGATAAAAAAGAGTAAAGAAGGGCTGGAGAGATGGCTCAGAGGTTAAGAGCATTGCCTGTTCTTCCAAAGGTCCTGAGTTCAATTCCCAGCAACCACATGGTGGCTCACAGCCATCTGTAATGAGGTCTGGTGCCCTCTTCTGGCCTTCAGGCATATACATAGACAGAGTATTATATACATAATAATATTAAAAGAAGAGGAAAGAGACAATAAAAGAGTATAGACAGTAATAGATTAAAGGAGTAAAGATAATAAAATAAATATTAAACCTTTATAAAATCAATAAATAAGAAAAATAATCCATGTAAAGATGGAATATACACAGAGTCTGTATTATGTATATTATTGTGTTTTCTTTGAATTTTTTTGACTGTGAAAGAGCTAAGTACATAGAGATATTTCATTGTATGGGCTGCTAAACTAAACCACCATAGATATTTTAAAGGTATCATGACTTCAGCATTTGGATTTAAGAATTTGTTGCTCTGGAAAAGAGGTTCTTCTTTTGTTTCTACAGAGGATGAGAACCTGTGGAATCCTTCCAGATTAATGTGACTTGATATACCAAACATTCCCCAAAAGGTCACCATAAACACCCCCAAAAATTACTTTGCCCAACAAAAAGCAGGAATCAGTTTGGAGAGAACTACGCCCAAATTCCCTTAATGATTGTTTATAAATATTTGTTTACATTTAAAGGGGAATATGCTATAGAGATGGATACTTTACATTGGTATGGTTTATTGATACAAATTTAAAGTCAATTTTGTTATATGTCTATTTCTGCTCTTGATTAAGTATTGTGTTTGTGCAGCTCATTTAAAAATGTAATGTACAATTAAGAAATACAAATTATCAATAGTCATCTATAAGAGTCAAGCTTATAGTCATGTTAGGTTTTCTAGATATATAGAGATATATTTCAGTTAGATAGGTATTCTTCAAATCTTTCAGAGACCTTCAGAATATGACATTTGAAATATTTTGATAACTTAGACTTTTCATGACAATGAGACACATCTGCTCCTGGCAGCATCAATAACTTCAAGGGGAAGATGGGCACCAAAGAGGCTCCTTATGGAGTTTGCTAGCCACTTGGGCAAGAAACTGCTTTTGCCTGGACTGCTTGATTTTATGTTGTATGAACTGAACATGCAGGACCCACAGAGAAATGACTGCTGACTTTGCCTAAAGGGGAGATGGTCCTTTGGGGTTTCTGCTTCATGAAAGAGTCTGCCAGACATTCTGCAGGACATAGAAAAAAAGCAACTGATAGACTTTGCCATTACAAGACAGAAAGGATCTTCAAATTTCCTGCTTCATGGAAAAGTCTGCCAGATACTAAGGGCCTGTAGGCTGAAGATGGATGCCCCAACTGTACAGAAGAACTTTGGTTGACTGTCTAGGCAGTGAGATGTCTCTGTCAATTCTAGAGTTTTGGAAGTTGCTTATAATAATGCACTTCCTCTTTACTTAGGTAATATTATATCCTTCTGGAGGCTTTGATGGAGTTAAAGAATATATAATTATAGTTTTCCCTAGTTATGACAAAAGATAAAGTAGATGTAAATATTGTAACTGTAATTCTTGCTTGATACCTATTTTGTTATATGTAATTTTACTATGTTAAAGTTAAAACCTTCCTTATTATTTAAACAGAAAAGGGGAAATGGTGTGGGAGGTCCTTCTGTCTATGTGTTGCTTTTATTGGCTAATGAATAAAGAAGCTGCTTTTGGCCAATGGCTTAGCAGAGTATAGCCAGGCTGGAAGATATATATAGAGAGAGAGTGGGTAGAGTCAAGGAAATGACGTGTAGCTGCCACCAAGAACAGACAAGCTGGAACCTTGCCGGTAAGCCACAGCCACATGGTGATACACAGATGAATGGAAATGGATTAAATTAAGATGTAAGAGCTAGCGTAAGAAGCTAGAGCTAATAGTCCAAGCACTGATTTAATTATTTTGGGGCTGAGCAGCTGGGAATGAACAAGTGGCCTCTTACAAGATTGTCTAACATTTGTGATCCCTGTCTAACATGTGTCCTGCCTTGGCTTCACTGTATTTCATAAGCACAATTCCATTAAAAAGTGAATAATGTACATATATATATACATGTATCTCTGTAGAAAAATACAGTCAGGTGCCGCCTGCCAGGGATACACTGCCCTTGCCTTGTGTAAACATCAAAGAGATGGGTAACACCACCATTAAGTGCTGTGATCTTTTTGGACCACTGGGATGTATGTGGTCAGTGTAGGCTGACGTGTTATGTGGTGTGTGAATGTGTCTGTAAGAGTAAATGTTGAATTGGGAACAGTGGGAGTTCCTGAGGAGTGGAAATGGACAGGAGTATCTGACTTCTTAGGATAGTTTCTGTGTGTGTGTGTGTGTGTGTGTGTGTGTGTGTGTCCATGTGTGCCAGAGGATGAAGGAAGGTTCTTCAGTCATGCTCCACCCTACTGTATAAGACAGAGTCTCTCAAAAACACAAAACAAAACAAACAAACAAAGACAGACTCTCTCACTGAGTCAAGAGCTCACTGCTTGTCTGGGCCAGTTTCCTAGGAAGCTCCAAGGACCTGCCTGCCTCTGCCTCCCTACCGCTGAGATGGCAGCCCACGCCGCCATACCTGGCTGTTTCTGTGGGAATCTGAACTCAGGGCAGGTTTAATGCTTACACAGCAAAGGTGTTACTGACCGAGTCATCTCACTAACCTCAGATTTTTTTTTAAACAGCAGACATGTATTATTTTTCAATAAGTAAATTACAATATACTCATTAAGAAATAAATTATTTGTTCAGATATAATCTATATATTATGCAAAGAGCAAGTTCCAGAACAACAGACATTACTTATTTAAAAGTAAAAACTTAACCCTGTTTATAGCATATACTGAAAACTGAAGTAAAACACACAGAGAGGCATTATCTGTGGCAGGTTTAAGCGGTGTGCTGCTGAGGGAGGGGACATGGCCATCTCCTTCTTTATACACTTGCAATTACTTACAAGTCAAAATACTTCCTCATCTTCTAAAAGCTGAAGTAGTTTGTAAGGTCAATGTTTCTAATATGAAATCACAAATTCAATTTAAAGAAAGAAAATAACATAATTTCTATTGTTTCCAATATATTCCTAGATTTAGGTAAACTTACCCTTAAAAGAAGCGTGGCCCAGTTTTGTGATGTGGAAGCAACATTGTGCCTCCTCCGAGGTCCCGCAGCTGTCTTTTTGGAGAAGGCCTTTCTCTGTCAGGTAGCTAAGTGACTCAACGGTTATTTCCCAGAGACTCTTTTCTTTCAATAAAATCTTCTGCTGAACACCGAAAAATGTACCATTCATAAACTGATATAGGTCACCAAGACTTGTTGCAATCTGAAAGAGTCCAGGACACCAATGGAAATTTTCCATAGTTCAAGGAACGAGATTATTCACTTTCATATCTTAAAGCTATTGGAAGAAAAAATTAGCAGAAAATCTACACAAAATCTATACCATTCAAAATTAACAAGGAAAACAACAAAGGGAAAATATGTCATCATGTTCACTTCGTACATAAATTTCTCATCATAACGCTTTTTTAAAAAGAATTTTTTTACTATTATTATTACTATTATTATATGTTTTGCTTTGTATTGAGGCAGGTTTTTTATTACTATTACTATTATATGTTTTGCTTTGTTCTGAAACAGGGTTTCTCTGTGTAGACTTGGCTGTCCTGGAACTCTATGTAGACAGGCTGGTCTTGAACTCAAGAAATCTGCCTGCCTTTGTATCCTGAGTGCTGGGAATAAAGGTGTGCACTACCACACCTGGCTCCTATTTCAGTATTTTCAGTTGCTGCCTGTGTGCGGTGAGGTCCGTGCACATGGGTGCAGGTGCCTGTGGAGGCAGAGGTGCTGGATCCCTGGAGCTGGAGTTACCAGTGCTTACAAATCACTGAGAACTGGACTTGGGTCCTCTGCAAGAACAGCACCAGCTCGTAACCTCTGCGCCGTCCTCCAGCCCCCAAATGCTGCTGTTTTTCTATTTCCTCCGAAGCCGTGCTCTGTCAGACCTCCCCAGCCAGTTCCCCCGGTTCCACTCAGACCCCTTTTGGAGTCCTCTCTTCAGCCACTTCTGCCTACTCAAGGAAGCATCCTTCAGCTCTAAACACTGCCTTCCTTGCCCTCTCCACTCCTGTTTGTCATTCACAACTTACAACAGTGACCCTAACACCCTGCACTTGGTATTCAGATGTAAAACTCACTCTGAATTAGAATATACTTTAATTAGCCATTTTCACCAAAATCAGCATGTTATAGTAAGATATGGTTGATCAATAGCTCTCTTACAATTCTGATGATATCTCAATGGGAATATTTAAATAGTCATCTTATATTAAACCAATATAAGGGATAATAAAGATGTTATGGGCATTCATTTTTGTATTGCTTCTCTCTTTCCTTTTATTAACAATCACTGGTAATATCCGATCAAGCTCTAGTGCACTTGGAAGATATCCTAGAACTGTGTGCTTACGCTCTGGTGTTTTGAATAAGATGCTCCCCTTAGTCTCAGGTGTTTGGATACATGGTCTCCAGTTGGTAGTGCTGCTTGGGTGGGGCCTCTCTGGGGAGTATATCACTGGGGGTGGGCTCTGATGATTTCAATGCCACCCCCATTCCCATTCGGAGCCCTCTGTCTTCTGCTTGTTATTTGAGATATGAGCTCGCAGTTTCCAGCTCCATGGACATGTCTGTCACCTGCTGTATCCTGTCCCTACCACTATGGACCCTAACCATCTACAGTATTTTTTTTTTTTAAAAAACTGATTCATTTATTTTTATTTTAATTGCATTGGTGTTTGCCTGCATATACTTCTGAGTGAGGGTGTTGGGTCCCCTGGAAATGGAGTTATAGATAATTGTGAGTCAACATGTGGGTTCTAGGAACTGAATCCAGGTCCTCTAGGAGAACAGCCAGCTCTTATTCACTGAGCCACCTATCCAGTCCCAGATTTAGATTTTTTTTTTTTTTTGAGACAGGGTTTCTCTGTAGCTTTTGGAGCCTGTCCTGGAACTAGCTCTTGTAGACTAGGCTGGTCTCTAACTCACAGAGATCCGCCTGCCTCTGCCTCCCAAGTTCTGGGATTAAAAGCATGCACTACCACCACCCGGCTAGATTTTTTTTTTATGTCACAGATTGTTCCTGTTCACATTATATTAGAAGTTAACATTTTTTTTATATTTTATAATTTGCCTGAACTTTGAAAAACTTCTGTTATCTAGGTAATAGCTGTCATATTTAAGAAGACCTTTAAAAATACCTTCAAACTAATTAAAGAGAGAAACAAACTCTGGATTCCCCTGGTGAGTTCTTCAACAAGATGGCTGTAGCAGTTTTCCAGGGGTCCATTTATAAGCTCCAAGACCTATAAAGGTAAAGCAGTCGCATGTTTGTGCTGTTACTAAAGCTAAACAATGTTCCACATACAGGTCTCATGCTTTGCACAGATCTCAGGAAGCCCCAGACTGCTCCAAAGCCAAAACAAAACCATATACAAGAAACAAAAAGAGCAAGAATGAACAGATTGTTTATAAAATAAGAATAAATAGAAAAATATTTTAATTGTCTGAAATGAAAATATTTGGACCACTCTAAGTCTTAATCATACACTGTAATTAGTTTTTAAGAGATGGTTTCATGTAAGGGTAGGCCAATGACCAAGAAAGAAAAGGAAGAAAGACAGGGTAACAGCAGAAGTTGGTCAAGTGGGGCGTCACCTGCTGCTTGTCTTTCTCTTGCAACAGAAGAATACTCTCGCCCACTGTGTCGATCCCAGCACGGCCGGCCCTGCCGATCATCTGCTTATACTGATTCCTCCTTAAGAATTCTCTCGCCACATAGGGGGCTCTTAAGATGACTCTATGGATGGCACAAAATTAAAGGAATCCTCTATGTCAATGACACTACTTTTTAACACAATTCCTTTTTATCTATCTGTAATTAAATGTAATGACATGTTGGCTTTAAACAAAGATGCATTATAGTCGACCTTTGATGTTCTAGGTTCTCGAGTATATCTTCTGCAATTCTTACAAAATATTTAACAACATCCTTATTTTCTTTTCTAATGAGAGGAATCAGCTGAAGTTCACTAAGTGGCTTATCTTAAGCCACAGGTTATTACAAAGCACAGCCATCGCTTGCACTCAAGTCTCTGCAGTTGTGAGGTCTAGAGCAGTACTCTCCGTAATTTCTGGATTTTATACCTAGAACTGAAAGATTTGGCACGGACCACTGCCACATGCTACCAATTTATGAATTGATACTATCTTTAGCTGTAAAGCATTACAGATTTCAACTGGATTTAGTCTACAAAACAGCAGTTTCAATCCTGCTTAGGTATAAACAAGTCTGTGGTCAGCTTTCTTCTTCAAAGGGAATTGAAGAGTCTGTCACTGCTTATCATCAGCCTCTTTATTTAGGAGCCTCAACAGACTGCTCAGATTGATGAACGCTTAGAGAAAACAAACATAAAAGAAGTAACAAGAACACACAGAATCAGTGACTAAACGTCCACAGAAAACCCCAGAGGGACTCACAGCCACTGTATTAAAGCAGACTGCTACAAGAAGTACAATATAAGAGACTACTTGGAAAACCATTTAAAATCTAAAGAGATAATGAATGAACATAATTAAAAGAACAGTAAAAACTAACTTTGTATCTCCTGACAATTCCATACATGTATACAATGCATTGCCATCGCACACCATCCATTTCCACACCCTCTTAGCCCCTCCCAGGTGGGCTAACCTCCTACTTCTGTGTCTTGAAAATCTGGATTTTGGGTGGTACTGGGGTTTGAACCCAGGGTTTTCTTGGTGTTAGGCAAGCACTCTGCCACTGGCCTGCCTCCCAGCCCACCAAGAAACCTGGATTTTACGCAGAAGGTAGAACTGGAGTAGAGTATGCAGGTGAGTGTCAATAGCTCGAGGTACCATCTTTGCCCCATCAAGCCAGAGTCTGAAACATAGATGCGACTACCAAGCGTTCTAAGATGGAGAGGGACCACAAAGCTCAAGATGGAGCCGCTCAGCGAGTGCCAAGCCCTAAGAGACAGGTAACCCGGCATTGTTGGGATCACACAATCAGGCTCCTTGGGTTCCAACCTTGGCTTTGACACCCATTTTCTGATGTGACAATAAACTAGTTAATTATTTTATAGATTTTAATTCCATGAAATGTCAGTCATAAATTGTGAGGGTTGACTAAATAAATGCATGTTGAGCAGTTAGGTGTGGGGAAGAGAGGGACAGTGAGGGGACTAGGAGGGAATGATACAGTGACTATGATTAGGGTAATCACACACCATGAGGATTAGGTTAAAGGGAAAGCCTAGAAGCTGTTGGAGGGGCTAGGTCCTGGACAAGGGTCCTTGTGTCTAAGGCTGACAACCTGAGTCCTATCCCCAGGCCAGGACACACAGGGTAGAAGGAAAGAACTGACTCGTGACTCGTTAAGGCTGTCGCCTGACCTCTGCAGTCATAAGGAAACATGTGTGCTCCTCTACCCCACAATATAAATAAAAGCTTTGGGAAGGAGAAAACCACAAAACCATACAGAAACAAGAAGCTGGCTCCATGCTGAGCGTGGCAGCTCAGGCGTTAACCTCAGCACTTGAAAGAAGGCGCAGGAGGATTTCTGTGTGTTCAGACGCCAGGGCTACACAATGTGGCCCTGTCCCTAAACAGATAAACAGATAACTATGAACATAGGGGTGACAGCTATGACACTGAGACCGGCTTAAATAACCAGCAGAAAAGCATGCTTCTTAACATTCATGAAAATCATGTGAAAATAAATTATTTGCTAGAAATCAAACATAGCCATGAATTATAAAGAAGTCAGTTATATAATTTTACAAGTTTGGTAATATATGAAGCAGTAACCGAGGCTCTGACCTTAAAAAGCTATTGCATTCAGGCTGGGCAGTGGTGGCATTTGACTTTAATCCCAGCACTCAGGAGGCAGAGGCAGGCGGATCTCTGTGAGTTGGAGGCCAGCCTGGTCTGCAGAGTGAGTTCCAGGACAGCCAGGGCTGTTATACAGAGAAACCTATCTCGAAAAAATAAAAATAATTTTTAAAAAAAGCATTGCATTTAGGCTGGGGAGTTGTGGCACATGACTTTAATCCCAGTACTCAGGAGGCAGAGGAGGAGAATCTCTGAGTTCCAGGACAGAGAAACCCTGTCTCAAAAAACAAAACAAAACAAACAAAACAACAACAAAGCCGTTGCACTCAGCTGGCTCTATCAGCCCCTCCCCTGCAGACAACGTGGGGCCTCATTCAGTCAGGCCAGGCTCTATCCACTAGGCTGCCTTTCCAGATCAAGTCACACTCTAGTTCCAGCACTAGGAAGGAAGCTGAGGCAGAAGGATTCCCTCCAGTTGGAGGCCTGGGCTACAGAGACCCTACGTCACAAGATCAAGACACAAACAGAGAAACTCATGAAAGAGAGAGCACAAAAGAGAGGGATCTAACACCAGGACATTCGTTTTTTTCATTAAAGTGTTGAAGGGAACAAACCAAGCAGAGGAACGCGGTCGGTGAATCCCCCACCGTCCTTGACACCCTACCTGCGAGCTGGCAAATTGACCCCCGCTGCCAGCGTGGATGTGCAGGTCAGAAGGCAGAGCACCCCTGTGGAGTAGGCCTCTTCCAGAAGCTTCCGCTCGTCACTCGTTAGACCACTGTGGTGATAGGCCACTCCGAAAGGGACGGTGCGCTTCAGGACAGGACACACTTTACCGCTGCCCATGCCCCTCAAGTTTTTAATCACTTCGGACTTTTCTTTCTCTCTGTGGTTTAGAAAGTCCCTAGAAAAAGAATCCATTAGATGTAAGAGCCTGGGACTAGAAAGCTGGCTCAGCAGTTAAGAACACTGACTGCTTTTCCAGAGGACCCAGGTTCAGTTCCCAGCACCCACACAGCAGCTCACAACCACCTAGTTCCAGGGGATCTGATACCTTTTTGTGGCCTCTGAAGGCATCAGGTATGTGCACAGTACACATGTGTGTGCATGCACATATGTATATACAAAGCACCCATAATCATAAAATAAATAAATCTTTAAAAGGACGAACTATGAGTCCTTGAATTACAGTTAGGAAGTGCTTACCACTTTCTTCTCATACACCATGCTAACATCCCTTCTAGCTATCAACTGCGCGTGCTCCGGGGAGTCTCCTGCGTGTGAGCGTCCTGCGTGTGCTCCGGGGAGGCCCCATGTCTCCCTGTACTGGATTGCAGGTGTGTTCCACCATGCCTGGCGCTCACAAAGGTGCTAGGAATCCAAACTTGGGTTCTCTGAGCCATATCCCCCGCCCCATAAAAGGTTCTTTTAATTTTAATTCTTACTTTGTTAACCATTAGGAATGCTCTCCAAGTCTTCCTTCGGATCACAGAACCCAATGGAAACCTGATTAAAACTAAGGGAAAGTCAACTATCTATCCAAAAACAACACTTTAGAGACAAGTTCAGAAGCTTCGTGGGCTTCCTGGTTTTCGGTCCTATACTTCCTATGAATCCATGGAAAGGATGCTGATGTTAGACCCCTGCTCTAGACACTAGAATTATTTCCTCTACAATATATGTCTTTATGGGGGATGGTTTATCTTAAAGCATAAATTTTTGCTGTGAAAATGGAAACATACCACCTGACAAGACAATGTCTAAACGCTAACACTTCAGAAACTTCACCAACAAAACTTTTTAGTGTGTGTGCTTTCATGTGCATGAGTGCAGGTGGGCATGGGGGGCATAGGTGCTGAATCCTCTGGGAGCTGGAGTTACAGGCGGCTGGGAGCCCCCGGAGATGGGTGTTGGAATGGAACTTGGGTCCTCTGGGAGAACCAGGCATCACCTCTTCACCCCAATGCCCTGAGTTTTTTGTTTGCTACATATTTGTTTGTCTGTCACTATGCAGCCCTGGCTGTTCTGGAACTCACTATGTAGACTAAGATGGACTCAGACTCACACAGGTCCTCCTGCCTCTGTCTTCTGAGTGCTGGGATTAAAGGCGTGCGCTATCATGCTTGACCTTTTTCCCTTTAAATAATCAAACCATCACTGTAAAGGCAGACTATCAATCACTGAAATTCAACTTCTTGACTGTACCCTAAACATTTTAGCATTGTACTACCCAGTATCATTAACCCCCTAATTTAGACAGTCCATGCTAGTCGGATTGAGAAAGACGGTAGAGAATGAGCTGATTAAAAATTCATGTCAGTAGTCTATGACATAGCCTCAGGCCAGGGCCAAGCAGGTATAGAAACTACACAACAAATGTGTGCAGGAAAACGGAACCATCAGCACTTACAGCTGCCTTACACTTTCTCTGTGGACACAGCAGAGCTCATATTAAAACAGCTCAAATTCCCAAACTAATACATTTCTAAAATTCATAGGAAATTATTTCTAGTGCCCACACAAGTTAAGAAAACAAGGACAGTGTTATTAAAGAGAAGGTTCAGATATAGACATGACCTGGCCTCAAAGCAATGGCAGTGGTTAGCTTGCCCATGCTGCATGCAGCCCACCTACGACCTGGCCTCGGAGCAATGGCAGTGGTTAGCCGGCCCGCGCTGCATGCAACCCGCCTGCGACCTGGCCTCGGAGCAATGGCAGTGGTTAGCCTGCCCGCGCTGCATGAGCCCCCCTGGGCCCATTCCCAGACATGTAGAGTGATCTAAGATGTGGCTGAACCCTAGGTCACTGCTCAGTCAAAGCTTCAAATCTAAGCCTCTGGGGGGTGGGGAGGCGTCACTCTCCTGTAACTGTAGAATATTTTACTTTAATGTGAATTTCAGTTGAACTTTCTTTAAGGTCAGTTCCTTCAGAATCTAATAATACATGCTCTGTGAAGAAAATCATGATCAGCAACAAATGGTGTATTATTTAGTCTGTGACTTATGACAAACGGAAGAGAATTTTTTTTAAATTAACGTACTTGCTTAGAAATTTGCACAGCATTTCTGCTACATTCTCACAGTTCTTCTTGGTTGGGCAGAAAACCAGGCAGGAGTAGTTGGGGATAACTTCTGTCACCAACGCCACCAAGTGATCGGGATCCATCTTTTTCAGGGCATCAGAATACTGGAAAACAGGGAACCACACATATCATGGTCACAAAAGCACATCTGTTTTCCTGTGTGACTTTTAAACTTCTCTATGTCTCATTATTAAAACAAGAAATGAAAGCTCTATAAAACATCAAGTGTTCAATTTTCTTCTTGGGTAATTAGTTAGGGACTTGGTTTGGGGGGCACATTTAGTCTAAAAAGAGGGTTAAACAATTAAGAACGAAGGAAGTGAAAACAGTTTGTGTTATTAATAATTCTGTTATGTGCCCACCTCCACCCGAGCAGGACGAAACTCCCAGGGGAAATGAAGGTTGATGCCACCAACTGCCACAAAGCTGCGCAAGTGACTTCTTTTGCTATTGTGAATTGGATTCCATAGCACTTCCAGAAGTGAAAAAAATCACAGTGAATTATGATAATTTGTAACATCATGCAGGGACACAAAGGACAGGAAATAAAAGGTTGGTCATTTAAAATCTCCTTAGTCCCTTTGACTTTACTGAAGACCAAGATAAGGGTTTAGAATGTATCTCACAAAATTCTAAAGCTGTGATAAAACACGACCCTTTGAAATACTCCTCATGCCAGTTGTGAGCCCTTAGCATGCAAACATGAACGCTCCTATACCCCACTGTGTTAGACTATAAATTATCCTCTTGTTGTTACTGGATGGATGATTTATCTACTGGACATGCCTCCAAATTTTCATGGTTCAGGGAGCCAAGAAACATCTTACCGGTTCATTAGTCAGGCGCAAACAATCTAATAAGTAAGTACTTCCTCAAAAATTCAGCAGTCATTTGAATAAAAAGTATTCTAGTTCTTAACTAACACAAGAGCTCACTAACAGGACGTGTGCACAATGTACTGTCTTTCAAACTGGTGTAGGATTGCACACAGTCCTGTTCTACAAGTTTTCACACAGTATCGCCTACAGCAACTATAAAATACCCAACTTCATAAACATATGCCAGAGGAAGAAACCCAGTATGATCTAATGCTAAAACCGGACTAGGTGGAGCTCAGTGGGAGTGCGTGCCTTACAAGTACAGGAGAGGCCCTTGCTTGATCCCCAGCACTGCAAACAAACGAAGAGGAAACCAGCTGCATCCATGTTATCCATGACAAATCAAGTACCAGACACCTTCCCCCCAAACACAAACCAGCTAGACGTGAATGCGAACGTGAACGCAGTGCCCCAGCACACCTTGCAGTTAAGGAGGCGTGAAAAGGTCATGCCGTTCTCAGCTCCGCTGTCCACCTCATAGATTGTGTCATTCACTTTCAGGTATTCTTTCAGCTCAACCTTGAATTAAAAGGAAACACACAATTAATATAAAATTTGTAGTTTGAAATTTAATAAAATATTTTAGCATGCACGAGATGAGAGGACAGACCTCTGGTGCTGCTCCTCAAGCACTGCCCGTCTTATTTAAGACAGGGTCTCTCCCTTCCCTGAAGCTTACCAAGTAGGCCAGGCTGGCCGGCAGGCCATGGGACCCCAGTGACACTCCTGGAGTATAAGACATGTGAGTGCCTGGCTTTTCTGTGTGGGTTCTGGGGCCCTCATGCTAGCAAGGCAAACCCTTTATCACCTAGCTGTCTCCCCAGCCTCGGTTTACCCGTTCTTAAGAGTGCATTCTTAACTGTTTTTTAAAAAGTGGGTTTTTAATTTGGCATCTAAGGTCAGAAAATATTTCCCAGAAATTTCTATATGTGGTACAAATGCAAAAACAACAAATTTCAAAATAATATTCAGTGACCCTCAAAAATTTCTTTCTAAGAACCTAGACACAGGACATCACACTAGTACTGCAGAGACAGCATGTGGACATTACACACTATCTTCAAGTAATTATAAACTTCTTACTTTAGTCAAGCATTTTGGGAATGTTGCTATTAGGTTTAAATTTAAATCCAGGTAAGCCACTCAGGGCAGCATTGTCTGTAATACAGTACTTAGGAGGTGGAGGAAGGAGGATTAAGAGTTCAAGGTCATCCTTTGCTAGGTAACTAGTTCAAGGTCAGTCTGGGATATATATTGTTTCAAAACCCAGAAATAAAAAAATGTTTTTAATTAAATTATTTCAATTCTTAACTTACTTTAAAAAGTACCTAAAGGTTAGGCGCTTGAAAATATTTTAACAGCTTTTTTCCTTTACAGGCTCTTGCCCAGGTCAGCTCTGAGCTCAGTATGTAGCGCTGACTCATCTAAAACTCAAGATGCTCCTGCCTCAGCGTCCTGAGTGCTAGGATTACATGTCTGTACCATCAAATCTGACTAAGGTAACTTCTCTCTTTAAATTAAATAATTTTAGACTCCATACAAAGGCGCTCTATTTCATCACTGCCACCCCTCCTCCCGTTTCTCTCAGATTCATGACCTCTCTTCTTTTTCTCAGTTCTTGTTGTTCACATACACGCTACTGAGTTCATTCACTGTTACTTATATGCACAAGTATTTAGGGCTGAGCGCTTGGACTGGGTCCCATCAGGGTGCTCATCCCTGAGAAGAGTGACCCTTCCTCTCATTTGATTTATGTGTGTGGGTGTTTTGTCCGCATGTTATCTGTGTGCCACGTGTGCAGTGTCTTTGGAGGCCAGAAGGTGGCACTGAGTTCCATGGATCTGGACTTCATGAGCTGTAAAGTGGGTGCTGAAAATTGAACCCAGGTCCTTGGAAAAGCATCCAGTGCTCTTACCTGCTAGGTCATCTCTCCAGCCCTGATTCTCCCTTTCAGCAGCCGTTGACTGGCAGTGGTTCTCCATCTAGGGGTGGGGCCTTGTGAGACTAAAATTATGGAACATTTACCTAATTTTCGTGTCATCCTTGCATGGGGGCCATGCTAATCACCTGTACTGTTCTGATTTTAATACATGTGTTGCTGAAGCAGGAACTAAGGTAAATTTCTTAATGTTGACAGTAGGTACAAACATATCTCATGAAACCTTACCCAGTTAAAAAGATGACTTCAGAGCCGGGCGGTGGTGGTGCACGCCTTTAATCCCAGCACTCGGGAGGCAGAGGCAGGCGGATCTCTGTGAGTTGGAGGCCAGCCTGGTCTACAAGAGCTAGTTCCAGGACAGGCTCTAAAGATACAGAGAAACCCTGTCTCAAAAAAAAAAAAAGACTTCAGATACTAAGATGTGAAACATAAAATGGGTTCTGGGAAAACTCATTCAATAAATGTTTACCGAGGGCCCGCTGTCCAGTCACTGCTCCAGGTGCTCTAACTGCACTAGAGACTCAAGCCAAGATCCCCAGCAGCACAGCTGACATTCTCTATACATAAATCTGGCGAGTGGGATTATGCACCTTAAAGCACACTATGTTCACGTTATTCCTTTTTCTTTTCTTTTTTTTTTTTTTTTGTTTTTGTTTTTTGGTTTGTTTGAGACAGGGTTTCTCTGTGAAGACCTAGCTCACAGAGATCTGACTGCTTCTGCCTCCTGAGTGCTGGCATTAAAGGTGTACGTCACCACCTCCCCCACCCGACCCCAACCTGCCACCCTTATTTCTAAGGACGATACAGATTAACCAATACCGAGCAAACCTTGAGTACATACTGGTCTGAACTGACTGGTGTAATACTCGGCTTTAAGGAACTCCTGCAGGTCTTGGACATTGTTTAACGTTGCACTCATTCCAATAATCTGAGTTGTTTCTAAAAAATCAAAATATTAAGAGTAATGTGTCATTTATGTCCTAAAGTAATTTTAGCACACTTTACTGCCATTCTGCCTGAGTGTCTGGAAACAGGGAGCAGGGAGATGAGAGTATATTGTTGGAGGCCGCTTGTTCGTTCCTGGCAGCTCAGACCCGAAATAATCACATAGAAATCTGTATTAATTAAATAACTGCTTGGCCAATCACTTAAGCGTATTGCTAGCTAGCTCTTACATCTAGAATTAACCCACTTCCATTATTTTATATTTTACCACGAGGCTCATGGCCTCCTGGCAAGGTTCCGGCTAACAGCTCTGAGTCTTTCCCCTCTGGTGGCTCCATGGTGTCTCCTGACTCCGCCTACTCTCTCTATATCTCTTCCAGCCTGGCTATATTTTGTTAAGCCATTGGCCAAGAGCAGCTTCTTTATTCATTAACCAATAAAAGCAAAACATATACAGAAGGACTTCTGACACCAAGGGTACAACTTGAGTGTCCTTTAACCAAAACATTTGGACCAAATGTTTCAGATTTGGGACTTTTGTCAGATTCTGGAATATTTGCATATACATAAGGAAGAACCTTGACGTGACCTAACCACATGGTTTGTTTGCTTCATATACACCTTACAGCCAAGGTGACTTTCATGCTACTTTTAGTGCACCTGCATTTTGACTGTGCCCCATCAAATGAGGGCAATACAAATTTCCACTTGTGGTGTTATAATAGCAGTCAAAAAGTTTTAGACCATTCTGGGTTTCTGATCCTCAGGCTGCCAAACCATATATTTTCATAGTAAATAATCTGATGCTCAAGGAACGAGACCTTTCAGGCAGTGCGAACGGACACTTTGTAAGACTTGCAAACCCGACAGTGGGTACAGCACACTGTGATGTGCATCTGGCAGCTAGAGAGGACACAGGCTCAATAAGTCCCAAACGCCTTTTAAAGCGACACCAGAGTTTGATCATGTACTATGGCTGGCCTGGAGCTCCTGTAGCCCAGGCTGGCTTCAAACTCACAATTCTCCTGCCTCAGCCTCCCAAGTGTTAGGACTACCAGTGCAAACTACTGTGCCCAGCTAGTCTCAAAATTTGTGTCATATGAAAAGTCTCTTATGGGCTGGAGAGATGGCTCAGAGGTTAAGAGCACTGACTGTTCTTCCAGAGGTCCTGAGTTCAATTCCCAGCAACCACATGGTGGCTCACAACCATCTGTAATGAGATCTGGTGCCCTCTACTGGCCTATAGGATATATGTAGGAAGAATATTATATACATAATAAATAAAAAAACTTTTAAAAAAAAAAAGAAAGAAAAGTCTCTTATGTTGTCAACATAAATAAAAAATTTTAAAAACCAGGCCTGGTGGTGCTGACCATAATCCCAGCCCCTGAGAGATAGAAATAGGAGGACCAAGTGGTCAGGGCCAGCCTGAGCTAGAGGAGACTATGTCTGAAAAATAAAACCACAAGGAAACAAATTAGAATGCCAGGAAGCTCATAAAGCTAAATGACTTTCTAGACTTGGCTATTGATCTAAAAACTAAAGCTAAGCCTTCTTAGCATGCTTCTTCACTGATTCTACCTTATGCCATGAAATGATCATCTAGGGTACTGTCCAAAGAGGACAAGATAGGCTAGATGCTGAATAAGCAAGCAGGGAATGATCAAGAAAGGCTGTGCTATGCTGGGCGGTGGTGGTGCGTACCTTTAATCCCAGCACTTGGTATTAAGAGCCAGGCGCTGTGAGTTCAAGGTCAGCCTGGTCTACATAGTGACTTTCAGGACAGTCAAGGCTACACAGAAAAACCTGGTCTCAAAAAACTAACAAAAAAGAAAGGGGAGGGAGGGAGGGAGGGAGAGAGGAAGGAAAGAAGGAAAAAAAAAGAGGCTATGTTAGAAATAGTAGGGTGTAAGCAGGAAACATGGAGGTTAATAAAGGAGGAGAAAGGTAAAATTGTAATTGGGTTTATATTTGCAAAGATCTTTTTGTCTACACTAGGTAAGTCAGGCTGAGAGGTGGAACAGTTGGAAAAATCAAGACACACACAGGGTAAGATAGAACTCGGTGCTTTCTGTGGCAGTTTGGCAGAAAAGATGAGCTGTTCCACTAAAGAGACAGTGAAAGGGAGCAAGGAGAGAACCTCAAACAGATCCTCAGGGTACAGAGAGGAACTGGGTGCTGACAGATGTTCACAAGTGCCTGGGACACTGCGACAGCGGGACCACTTGACCCTCGAAGTTTTAGGACACTCCCCGCAACACAGCACGTGAAAATGTAAAAAGCCAGTAAGACGCTGGTTTAGCTATCTGCCAGTGAACGGTGATGGCAAGTTCAAACTGAAGAAAGGGTTTGAAGGAAATAAACTTCAGGTGAGCTCAGCTGCTCATAAACATTCACATAGCAGATTCTACTTGGAAAGAAAGTGTAACCTGGAAATACAGGCTGAGTTATGAGCACATGGCAAGTCCTCGAACCATGGAGGAAAGATGACAGCTGGCAATATAACCCTCCTGGCAGGATGAAGATATTCTAAGGGGACTCTCACGCTCCTCCTTTCTCGTCACACTACTGATGTGACGGACTTGAGGAAAGGTAACTTCCCTAGGGTTCTCATGCTGACGTAAAGAAAAGGCCAGGGCCCTGGTACCTGGAACAGGAGTCTGTTTCCTAGAAAGAGTCCACATTTCTGACAGCTTGTCAAGCCACCCTGTAGGAGACAATGGTAAACCAGTGACAGGCAGGACTGGTTACGCCAAACCTCTGGCCTTTATGACTGCCCGAGTTCGGTCCTGTTGGTCTCACTGAAATATAAGTCTGAGGTGGCAGGAACTGTATCTGTTCACCCTGGGGCCTCAGGCATTGGGAAAAGTGACAGGAAAGCAGCAGCTGTTCGATAACTTAAGAAAGATTGCAGAGGGCTATGATCTACCTAAACGCAGTCACTTTAACAAGTTAAAAACTGACACTGCTAATAAAACCTTATGAGATGACATTTACAGTTTTCCATATGCAAGGTAAACACTGCAACACCACATCAATAAACAGAGATGTTTAGGATATTTCATGCATATTTAAAGACGATTGGATGTTGCAAAATAGTTCCTTAAGCCGGGCGGTGGTAGCGCACGCCTTTAATCCCAGCACTCGGGAGGCAGAGGCAGGTGGATCTCTGTGAGTTCAAGGCCAGCCTGGTCTACAGAGCTAGTTCCAGGACAGGCTCCAAAAACTACAGAGAAACCCTGTCTCGAAAAACCAAAAAAAAAAAAAAAATAGTTCCTTAAAATCTTCACAACTATATTTTGCCAGGTGTGGTGGTGCACACCCCTAGTATCAGCACTCAGAAGGCAAAGGCGGGCTCTCTGTGACTGGGGGGGCCACCTGGTCTACACAGCAAGTTCCAGGCCAGTTAGAGGTGTACAGTGAGACCCTGTCTCACCAACGAACAGGCAAGGTGGGAAGCTGGCAGCGATGGTGCTGAGGGCAATGGTGGCAGCAAATCCTACCCAGGGCTATGTGAAGCCACAGTGTGGTGCCACACCTTCTCAAGGAGCCCTCACGATCATCCCCCAGGCAGGCACCACCGCAGTCTCCATTTTACAGCCAGAAGTGCGGAGGCTGCTGCTCTGACTGAATACAGAGCAGGCAGTAGGGAACAGGTCTGCTTCCAACACCTTGGCAAGTCATTCTCACACAGCTATTCTCACACAGACGTGCACAAGCTGGCGAGCTCAGGCATGAGCCTCAAGGGCCTTGCTGCAGGTTATAGAATCGAGTGGCAGAATCAAGTCATTTACACACAGAACTCATCTCAGTCAATACTTACTGCTAGTGTAGAGCACTTTCGCTAGGGTCATCTCCAGTATGGCGCCACGGCTCCCTTCACCGATCATGTGCAACTATGACATTTAAAGGGGGTGGGGAGGAAAGAACTCAATGTTCACATACTGTTCATAGAAAGCATGGCTATTTTGCACAGAATGGATAGGTATTGGATACTACAACTAATACACACTTAGTGCTTTAGGTTATTCAAATGTGGCGCGGCATCCTGACATGTTTGAGATTTGACAAGTACCACTATAAAATGTCTCTGCAGACCCACATAGTTCAAGATACATTTGCGAGACCAGATTTAAGACTGTCTGGCAGGGAACATCTCCTCTTGTGTACTCTGTACATTAATTTAATTACTGAGAAGATCCAAACCGCAGCTGGGATAATGAGTGCAGGATGTTAGTATAATAAATGTCAACCCACCTCATCAACGACAACCAGACCCAGAGAGCTGATCCTTCCGGTTTCAATCAAGGCGTTCACCAGGCTATGCCCTTTCTCGATAGTGGCAATATACAGCGATTTCTTTTCCCTTCTTTTAGTTGGAGGAAATTTTCCTTTGCTTCCAGCATATTCTTCAACAAAGAAACCAAGTTCTATACCAAAACTTGATAAACTGGAAATCTAGAAACGTAGTTAAATAAACGAAAACACAAATCAGAGATGGAGTTGAAAGTACTCAGAGGAACTCCCTTAATGTAAAGTCATCCCCCTTGGTGGTCCCAGCCTGGAAACGCCTATCTAGGAACTGCTGCAAAAATGAGGCGATGATCTTTACAAAATAAACACATAACAACTTTTTATTTATTCTATGTGTATGGGCGTTTGGTTTACAAGTAAATCTGTGCTCCATGTGCACACAGTGCCAGAGGCCAAAAAGGGTGATGGATTCCCTGGCACCAGAGTTACAGATGGTTCTGAACCACCATGTGGGTGCCCAGAATCAAACCCTGGACCTCTGGAAGAGTAGTCAGGGCTTTTAACTATCTTTCCAGCCTTGGTATTTACAACTTTTAAAGTATATAATGCGAAAATAATTTCACTTGTCTCCTTTTATATAAAAAAAAACCATCAGACTGACTCATTTATTCTGATAAGGTAATGAGTTAGTTTCTGCTTGAAAAAGCAGGCTAAATATTGATGGGGCATTTAAGGTACAGTTCAAACCACCAACTTAGCCAAAAAAAAAAAACCCTATATACAATTAATAGTTAAAAGTAATTAAGTACTGTGTTACTCCTGTACATCCTAAAAAATAAAGAATTAATAATAGGGCTGGAAAGATGGCTCAGCGGTTAAGAGCCCTGACTGCTCTTCCAGAGGTCCTGAGTTCAATTCCCAGCAACTACATGGTGGCTCACAGCCATCTGTAATGAGATCTGGTGCCCTCTTCTGGTCTGCAGGCATGCATGCGGGCAGAACACTGTATACATAATAAATACATAAATCTTTAAAAAAAAATATTGGGTTCATGACCACTTCTCAAATAGAACAAAATCTCCCAACAACAGAATAGGGAGTTATGTGTTTAGGCCTAGGAGAGGAAAAAATGAGTTCCCTCTCCTGCGTCTGCGGACACCCAGGCTCACGGGGAGTTCCACACAACTCCATCTCTCACATCACTTTCCCACAAAGCCAGGCCTGGCACATTCCCACAGATGCTCAGTTTCCAATCTAAAACAAGCCCAATTAAATGTTCTGAGAACTTCAGAGAAAATTTAACAAAATAAAATAAAATAACAATTATTTAAACACACACACCTTTTCTTGAACAATTGCCACATATGGAAGAATCATTAAAACATCTTTCTGTCGGCAGAGCAATTCTTGTAGCATTAAAATCTCAGCCACAAGGGTTTTTCCACCACTTGTTGGCAAGGAATATATTAAATTTTTTCTTTTTTGCACAGAACTTAATGTTAGACAAGTATGTTGCCAGTCTGTAGAAGTCAAAGAAAAATAGTAGAGATTATATTATTGTCCCCTTCAATACTCTCAAGAATTTTTCTGAGACGAAATCAGGTATCTCATTGTGGTGGTCTTCATGAGGATAAATACAATTCTCACAGAGGGCAAAAGGCCAATCCTGAATGAATTCAGCAGGTCTGAGTTCAGCCCTTGTCACCCTTACAATAGCTACAGATACAGGTATCAAATTCCAGCAGAACAGACAGCTGCCTGGGGACCAGGGGCCAACATGGATAGAGAAGGGCAGTCTAAGAACCTGTGTTCTACAAGAGCATGCAGGCTTCCCTCCCTCACTTACTCAAGAGCTTCTTAGGCAGAAAAAGAGGGGAAAGAAAAGAAAATCCACGAGATCTTGCCCAAACCAGAAAAATTTGCTATTAGCTCTTATGGACTTGATCTTTGAGTTGTCCAAACATCATGTTAAAGAGGACTACTTGAATCATAAAAGGCTTCAGTTACTGACTGGGGCACCCAGGGTCCCTCCACCCTCAACTGAGCAGGAAATAAATAACTGGTGAAAGCCAACGTGTGAGACATCACGTTCTAGCCTAGAGGTTGAGGATGCAGTTCAGTTGGTAGAGTGCTCACCGAGCATGTATGGAGCCTGGGTTTGATCCCCAGCACCCCGTGAAAGGGGTCTGGAGGCTCATGCCTGTGATCCTAGCACCTGAGCAATGGAGATAGAAAGATCAGAAGTTTATCCTCAACTACACAGCTAGCCTGCGTTCCAGGAGGCGCTGGATCAAGACGATAATAATAATAATGGAAATAAGTAATTTGACAATGTGCATCAACAATCTTCAAAATGTATACTAATACTTTTGTGAGTGTATGCTTAGCCTACTCACACACACATGCACGCGCAAGTGTGTGTGTACCATTTATATATACCCTGGTGCTGGGACCCCTGGAAGAGCAGCCAGTGAGCGTTCTTTACCCTTGAACCATCTTTTTATCACTAGAGGTACAGGCAAACAAAGTAACAGACACATAAAAGGAAGCTCAACTGTAATCTACAGGATCGGCAAAACAAACAGAAAGGACAAAAAAAAAAAAAAATCCCACAGTCATAAAACCCAGAGACTAGAGAGAGAAGCGATGCAGGGCAGTCTGTAGGAAAGGCCATGAGGCGGCATGGACCAGAAAACTGCATGCTGACTTCAGCAGCATTTTGTCCGGGATTCTTCATCGGCACAGTGAAGGAGGGTGCAAACTGCACACGCAGGCGAGCTACCGCACGGCTGTCTAACAGGTACTGAGGGTAGGGTGGGGTAAGTTAAATGAGTTTTTGCACATATGTAAGTCACAACTTAAAAATGGAAATCTAGGGCCAGTGAGAAAGTCGTTTGTTGCCAAGCCTGACAGCCTGAGTTTGATCCCAGGACCCACACAGCCAAAGGAGAGAACCAAATCCCACGACTTGCCCTCTGACCTCCAGATGCATGTCAGGGCACACGTATCTACATACATACATATCCAAGCATATAGAACAAATAAATGGTAAAAAGTTAAAAACTATTTACACACTTAATATACAGTTTAAGAAAACTCATCACAAATTTAATTTAAAGGGCTTGAATATACTGTTTTAAGAATTACGGCCCTGCCGTGGTGGCACACGCCTTTAATCCCAGCACTCGGGAGGCAAAGGCAGGTGGATCTCTGTGAGTTCAAGCCTGGTCTACAAAGTGAGTTCCAGGACAGCCAGAGCTGTTACAGAGAAACCTTGTCTCAAACAAACAAACATACAAACAAACAAAAAGAACGAGAGAAGCTGAGAGTGGTGGTGTACATTTAATCCCTGTATTTGGGAGGCAAGGGCAGGCAGACTGCAGTGAATTTCAGGCCAGCCTCATCAAAATAGACTTCCAAGACAGCCAGGGCTACACAGTGAGGCCTCACCTCAAAATAAAACGTTAAAACAGTCCATTTAAGATTCTGAGTAGTCGCCGGGTGGTAGTGGCACATGCCTTTAATCCCAGCACTCGGGAGGCAGAGGCAGGTGGATCTCTGTGAGTTCGAGGCCAGCCTGGTTTACAAGAGCTAGTTCCAGGACAGGCTCCAAAGCTAAAGAGAAACCCTGTCTCGAAGAACCCAAAAAAAAAAAAAAGTTCTGAGTAGTCAAAGGAATCTAAACCACTAAATTCTGCTAGAGAATTCAGATGCAGTCAATACCAATGAAACAACAAAAGAATGAATCGGAGAAGAAAAGAGCGAGAAGCAGAGCAGGAAAGATGAAAACTCAGCAGAATGTGAGGCTTGGATTCCTTCGTTTCTGCAACTTAAGTGAAGGCACAGAAGTGAGGGACCGAAGACTCCCTAGGCAAGAGGCACAGCTAGGACGCCTGGCTTGAGGACGAGGAAGGAAGGAAGGAAGTCTGTGACAGCAGGCTTAACATGACTGACATTCTGGTCATTCCAGATGAGAAACAGAACCAAGGAATCACCTGCTTCCGCTGATTTGAATAAATGTTATAATATGATTTGAATTATAAATTCGGTTTTCATTTTATAAAAAGCATTACCATATAGTTTTTTGATTCCTTTCAACTGAACATAAAGGTCTCTCACTTTGCTGGGCAGAGAATAAAAGGGACCAAGATCATCCGACGGTGACTCCATTGCTTTCCTAGCAACACTGATCTCCTCAGACAGGAGGGTCTCTTTGAGGTGTCTACTCCTGGAAAACACCGGCGTTTGGGCTGTGGCATTCCCAGTCATGGCACTTTTCAGGTGGTCTGCAATGCTCTTCCTCCTGCTGGTCTCTGAAGAAGCTCTGGCTTCAGAGAGGTCATCCTTTGGCTGCGGTAGCTCTTGATGACTACAGGCCAGTTCCTCATCCGGTGATTTATGTGAGTTCCCTTCTCTTTCCTTAGCAGACTGATCGCCCAAATAATTTGAGGAGTTCTGCATACGTTCAAAGTATAAAACCTGAGAAGAAGGCACATCAAACAAAAGATCCCTTTCCGGATCAGGTCCAGCAGGGGCATCTGCAGCACTCTGGTTCTTTATGTGTTGATTAGTTTCAGAGTCAGTAGAGCTGCTCACAGCAAAGACACGGAGTTTGTTTTCCATGCTTTCTGAACAAAGACCTTTGGTGGCCGAGTCTGTGACAAGCTCCCTGTGCTCAGGCAGTTGTGTATATTTCTGTTCTAGGTCCTCAACTTGAGCTAAAAAGGAATTTTCTGTAAAACTATCATAGTCACTAAACATGTCCTCTTCACTGTTGTTCTCCTGAAAGGGAAAAAAAATAAAGAATTCCAGCTTCATAAAGAATAAAGTGTTCCGGCAAATGATTATAAAATATATCACTATATGGAAATTATCCTCTGAATACATTATTATCATCACCAGATAAAAAACAAATAAGCCCAGAGACTTGAACTGACTTTCCTAAGAGTGCTGCTGTATTATTACGGGATATCAGGATCCCAGGACAGGATCTCACATAACAGAGGTACAAAGCCTTGAACCTCCTGCCTCTGCCTCCTGAGTGTATCGCCATACCAGGTTTTATGTGGTGCTGGGACTCAAACCCAGGGTTTTGTGCACGCTAGGTAAGCATTCTACCAACTCAGCTATGCCCCCAGCTCAGCCCAAGGGGTGATATTATAATTTTAAATTATTTAGGTACTGAAATGTGAGCCCAGGGCCTGCCCCTGGCTCCACTGCTGAGCCCAAACTCCCAGCCTTTGGAATTTTTATTTTTTTATTTTATTTTATATGCTTTGCTTCCATGTATGTCTGTATAAGTGTTGGGTTCCCCGGAACTGGAGTTATATACAGTTGTGAGTTATCAAGTGGGTACTGGGAATTGAACTCGGGTACTCTAGAAGAGCAGCCAGTGCTCTTAAACACTGAGCCATCTCTCCAGTCCCAGGGATTTTAATTCCTAAACCTGTGCTAAAGCATTGAGGAATGAAAGAATGGTAGACATTTATAAGGTTATGAGTTCAATAGGTGCTCTTGGTAATCCCCACCCAGACACTAAAGAAGAGGTTGGCCTGTTACAAAATCATGGTTGTACCACTAGACACTATAAGCAAATTCTTTTCTGAACTTGGAATTGTGACAAGAGTGCACTTTCATGTGGGGCGGCTTATTGAACAGAAAAGATAGAAACTGGGAGGTAATAATTATTTATTAGATTTAGAACTTTGGCTTCTTAACATCCCAGGGCCCTGTTATAAATTCTAGATAATATGGGTAGTTTAATAAAGTAACCAGCATGTCATAGGTCACCAATAAAAAGTTTTATTGGTAAGGTAGAAATGAGTCAGTTTGAAGGTTAGCCTTCTGTCTGTCAGGACAGTTAACTGCCCCGTGAATACTTTTATGACAGGGATAGTGTATTTGTGTGTGTGTGTGTGTGTGTGTGTGTGTGACAGGGATGGGGGGGTGTTTGTATGATAGGAATGGGGTGTCTGTGTTTGTATGACAGGGATGGTGTCTCACATTCACTTAG
Organism: Ondatra zibethicus; assembly: GCA_004026605.1. Taxonomy (NCBI): domain Eukaryota; kingdom Metazoa; phylum Chordata; class Mammalia; order Rodentia; family Cricetidae; genus Ondatra; species Ondatra zibethicus. The sequence goes on from PVIU01006822.1 coordinate 44,543, forward strand.
AGTTTTTTTAATATTTATTTATTATGCATACAATATTCTGTCTGTGTATATGCCTGCAGGCCAGAAGAGGGCACCAGACCTCATTACAGATGGCTGTGAGCCACCTTGTGGTTGCTGGGAATTGAACTCAGGACCTTTGGAAGGGCAGGCAATGCTCTTAACCGCTGAGCCATCTCTCCAGCCCTCACTTTGAAGTTTTAAGGCAGTGTCTCCCCAAGTGTAAACAAGGATAACGATGAGAAGCGCACAGGAAGGCTGCTCATCTAACCAGTCAACCGTGTGCACCTGGGAGGTTTCGACCCCCCCTCCCCCCGCAGCTGTGCCCGGTGCAGGGGACCGGGTCGGTCCTGCAGCCCTCGGTGATGACGGGACCGGGCTCTGCGGGGAATCAGCGGGGCTGTACCTGGGCGGGCTCCGGGCTCCCGGTTTTGCGCCGCCGGCTCCCGGCCGCAGCTTCGTCCTCCAGGTCCTCGGAGGGCTGGAGCTCGGCCGGGGCGGGGGCGGCGCAGAAGATCTCTATGCTGCCGCGGTTCCTTTTGCGAACAGACACCCGCCGGCGGATGCGGGAACCGCCGTCCTCCATGGCTAGGGCGGAGAGCCGGGCCGCCCTGGGTGCAAGACTCAAGCCGATACCACCGCTCGGATGCGCTCCATCTCCCTGCAGCACAGTCTGTTATCACGTGACATCCGGCCCGCGGGAACAGAAAGGTGCCCTGTAGTCGCGCTGAAATCCTGGGCGCGCCCGTACCCGGAACCTTTGCGTAGAAGCCCCGGGGCCCACGGGGGAAGACTACCGGGAAAGGACCTGTAGGGCCGATTAGGGAAAGGAAAGGAAGAGGAAGGGCGAAGAATCATGACCGCTCTGGTTGCGGTGTGCGGTGGTGTAGGGAGGAAAAGCTTGACCACGGCTGCAGTCCGCCTCGCGGATCGCGGAGCTCACGCGGGTAAAGTCTGCAGCAGAGCCTTGCAGCCGCAGTCTGCTTCTGGTTGTCGATGGCGTCTTTGCTTTTAGCAACATGACTTTTCTACACGACTAGCTTTAAGATGGGTGGGAAGCTCGAATCGCCTGAGACTGGTTTCTCAGAGCTGAACAGTCCTTTGAGGTGTAGTCAACTCGTTACTTTTAATTTTGTTTCTGTTCTCTGTCAGCGACTTGAATCGTTTTCTTGTTTTCCCTTTGGGATGGCAGTGCCTTTCTGTTGCTCCTGGACATACTCGCATTGCAAGCTGGTAACTGTAGAAAGGGGGAAGGTTTTATAGAAGAGGAAATATGTATGCCCTTTAGTTCAAAGCCTTGGGAATCATTTTAAGTCCTCTTGTGCCCCAAATCTAACAGGATGTTAACCAATCACTGAGTAAAAAGAATATGAAACCTTCATTTTATATTATACGGGTGTTTTCTTTCTTTGTTTGTTTGAGACAGTATCTCACTATTATGTGGCTTTGGCTGTCCTGGAATTCAGTATGTAGACCAGGCTGCCTTGAACTCACAGAGATTCACCTTCCTATGCCTACCAATTGCTGGAATTAAAGGTGTGCACCACCATGCCCGGCGCTATATCGTGCCTTTTGATTCTGTAGCCTATTTAAAAACATAAGTCTTTGTTAGATATTAAGTGAATGAAAATAATTGGGTCATTGCATTTCTGTTTAATTACAGTGCTGTGGAGAAGAGGTTGTTCACAGTATAAACAGGTAGCCAGCAATGAGGACCTGGTAAGATTTCTTTTTATTTTTTAACGAAAACATTTATTTTATTTTTATTACACTGAGGGGTGGGGGCTGTGGAAGCCAGAGAGGGCATTAGATGCCCTGGAGCTAGAGGTGGTTGTGAGCCACTGGGTGTGGGTGCTGGGATCCTAAGCCCTGTCCTCAGTAAGAACAGCAAGTGTGTTTAACCACAGACACCCATCCAGCCCCAGATTTTTTCCCCCTTATAATACTAAGCCATTTCCAAATTAGGCCTAGTTTTTTATATTCTAGCTATTTGGAATTCAATTATAGGACAAAACAAAATAATGTTTACTTTGAGTTTGGAAAGTCTAACTTACTGACTATGGTCACTTGGGTTTTGAAGGGAATCCTAGATTTTGGGGGGCTTCTGTAATACCATATTTTTCTTTGTAGATATTAAAGGATATGATTTGAGAATTTCTAAAGATAGCCTGGGTAGATAGAATAATTGTAGATAATAGAATTATGGGATGGCACTTTTTATCTAATTTATCAGTTTTGGCAGGCTACCTTGATAAAAGATACAATTAAAGTTGTTTTGTTTTGTTTTCTTCGAGACAGGTTTTCTTTGTGTAGCCCTGGCTGTCCTGGAACTAACTTTGTAGACCAGGTTGGTCTTGAACTCATAGAGACCCACCTACCTCTGCCTCACACCAAATTAGTTTAGGACATTTAATCAGCTGCTTCTAAACTGTAGGTGTATTTTTATGGGTTTAAAGTATGAACATGGATGTTGGTGCCCAATCACACCATACAAGTACTTAGCTAGAGTTGAGAAGCAACATAGCTTCTATCTCAACTGATTACAAATTGGATGAAGAAAACTCAAGGCAAGCTAGGCATGGTGCATATATATTGTACTAGCACTTAGAATGGTGAAGTGGAAGGATCTTTTGAGTTCAAGGTCACCCTGGGTTATAGCAACAACAACAAAAACGATCACTTTTTGGCCTTTTGGCTAAGATCAAATGTTAAAAAAGAAAAACAGCAAGAAAACAAACAAAAAAATGTTAAGGAAGTGTAAACACCAAGGAATGTGTCAAAGCAAATGTGTGTCTGTGCTGGCCATCTAATTCATACATCATGCTTTTAAAAGAATAAAGGAAATTTACTTTTGTTTTTAGGTCATAAATCCCACTGTGACTAATGCAAAGTGTGTATCTTTTCCACAGAAAACACACACAGTCAGACTCATTTGTCACAGTTAAGGAAGGTTATAGATTTCAGAGCCATTTCTGAATTAAGACCCTGTGCTGGGGTGTTGTCGTGCAAACTGTAATTTCAGCATTTGGAAGACTGATACGGAAGGGTGGGGAGTGAGAGGCTACCATATGCTGCACAGCAAGTTGTAGGACAGCTGAGGCTACAAAGTGAGACCCTATTTCAAGAAACAAAACCACAACAGCAAAAGACCATGGAACAGGAACAGAAAAGGCACTGTGATGAGGAAGGAAGAGTGTGGAAGGACAGGGACAAAAGAGGATCACGGGACACACATGTTGTGTTAGTCCTATTTTAAAAGCAGGAAAAGATTCTTGTGAATAAAGAAGGGAACCAGCAAGTGGGGGAGGCAGCTCGATGAGAGCTGTAGAAGGTGAATAAGAACAAAGTATAAATCACACACACACACACACATATACAGAAATGTAATCACAAGCACACACACATATATACAGAAATGTAATATCACATGATGAATTCTATTTTTTTTACATGCTAACCAAACATTTTTTAAAAAGTTTTAAATGTCTCTATACTGGTGACAGGTATTCTTATGGTAAGAGGGAGGTACTGTATCAGGAACAGCAAGGACCTAAATGCTGAACAGGCCCGCACAGACTTACGGCAGCTCTTCGGGTGAGGCTAATGAGTGCGCAGTTGCAGGACGCCATGGAGCATCACCTTTTATAAAACGAAGTGGTGGAAAAGCACCAGACGGAAAATTTGGGAATGGATAAAGTTAGCAGCTCTCGTAACTTAGGAATTGCGTGTTGTCTGTTGTACGGTGCCTTTCCCAAAAGTTAAACTGAGTTCATTTTAAGGGCCGGAGAGGCAGCTCAGTGTTTAAGAGCAAGGACTCCTCCAGGGGACCCATGCTCAGTTGCCCCACACATTGAACAGCTAACAGCTATCTGTAACCCCAGCTCCAGGGGACCCAATGCCCTTTTCAGGACTCTGTGGGCCTGCATGTGCACATACACACACACACATTCTTAATAAATAAATCTGAAAGAAAATTATGAAATTATATACCAAAGAATTATCTTGAAATAAAAAATTTTAATTGAATTAACTTTAAATAAACTAAGATACTTTGGTCATCTGTACTCCAAACATAGAATTTGCGCACAGAATCCCTTTATCAACATGCTGATCTTGGAAGTCCTCTTCTGCAGGAATGATTCTTCATTGCAGAATCTGTTATGAGGTAATCCCTCTTTAGCCAGGTTGACCCAAAATAAAGTACCTATGTAAAAAGATTCGAGTGTAGCTGTAGCTTTAACTTTTCTGTCTGTCTTAGCACATTTTCATCATGAGACTGTTCTTTTATCCTAGCCAATCCCGATGGAAAACCCCTATAAGGAGCCCCTTAAGAGGTGTATCTTGTGCGAGAAACGTGTGGATTATAAGAATGTACAGGTGAGTGTTGGTTTGCCTCTGTGGTACTTGACTAGGGTTCCATTTTGTTCATTTGCTCAGAGGATCTTGTCACTGTCATCAGGCCGGATTGAGCAGCCTCATGATACCCGATCTGGTTTTAATGTCCTATGTTACCTCTCTTCAGCTCAGAGCCCCTTGCTCCCCTCAGTCATGATTTGGCTAAGTCCCCCTTTGCTCTGTTGTGCACAGTGACTCACTGCACTTTGATAGAGGGCTTTGGGGAGAGCTGAACTGTGAAGCTGACCTTTGCAGTTCACTATCATATTATATTGCTTTAAATATTGTTTCTCCTTACACTTCCAGCAAATTAGAAGTAAAAATTTGGGGGAAGTGAATGAAATGAAAGTATTTTCACAGTAGTGTAAAATGATAGTTGCCTTAGGAGGAGGAAATGCAAGAAATTATAAAAACTACAATGCAGCAGATGGTTGGGGGGAGAACCAAGACCAGTGCCTTGTATCTAGAAAGTGTAATTAAACTGTTCAAGAAGAAGTGCTCTAATCTGTGTGTCCTGAAGAGCTCACTTGATCTCCTGTCATGATGGGCGAAGTATCCAGTCCTGGCTGTGAGCAGCAGTGTTAGGTGCCTGTGGGAGTCGGTCGCCGTGGCACCTAACAGAAAGGCTGACTCGTGCGCCTTGGTCTTGTCAAGGTTTTGATACACTAGACGCTAACTTTTTAAAAGATGCCTTGTTGCTACAAGGTATTTTAGTTCATGTTATTAACTTTGAAACATATTAAATGTTTACATAACTTAAAGGTCGTTTCTAAAACCTTTATAAATTTACATATTCAGGGTTGAATAACAAATATACTGACATATTTCCCCTTTCAAATATAACCCCAAACAGCTTTTGTCCCAGTTTATTTCTCCATTTACCGGATGCATTTACGGAAGGCACATAACAGGTACTTTCTTAATCTTAGAAATGTAAATGTAGATAAGAATCACACTGATTGCTTCTGTTACTTTAGGAGACTGGCAAATTTTCAATCATGCTGAGCCAGTGTTAGGCCAGCTCCACAGGGACTGGAGTGGGATCCTTAGGTGGCAATTGCTCCTTTACTCCCACTTAACTTCAGGGTGACAACATACAGAAATTTGGGCTTAAGCAAGAACTGTATCTTGGGTCTAGAAAGGTGGCCCAGCAGTTAAGAATGCATACATTTCTTGCAGAGGACTGGAGTTAAATTCCCAGCACCCACATCAGGTGTCTCGTAACATCTGTGACTCCAGCTCCAGGAAATGCAACATGTCTTGCTTCTGCAGGCACATGAACCCATTAATGATAGTAAAACTAAATCTCTTTAAAATTACCATTCCTAGACTAAAACAGTGTTAGCAGCTGATGGCTCTATCCAGACTGACATTTGCTTTTTGTTTATTTGTTTACATGGGGCCACATGGTTGTCATTGAGTTACAGTAACAGAATCGAGTGTATGACAGACCAAATGATTCACAAAAGATTTTTTAACTTTCTTAACAGAAAAAAACTTACCAGTATTCATCTTAGAAAACTGTTGTAAATGTAGTGTGAGCATTTTCTGATGTGTAAGAAAGCGCCTGTTCTATTTCACAGGTCTTTGTTGGAAGAAACAGAAAGAAATAACGAAAGCCATTAAGAGAGCTCAGAAAATGGGTAAGTCCACCTGCACAAATGAATGGAACTAGTTAAGACTTTACTCATTGACTTTGTGAAGAACTTTAATATCTCTTTACAGGGTTTATGCCAGTTACATACAAGGATCCGGCGTATCTCAAAGACCCTAAAGTGTGTAACATCAGATACCGGGAATAAACTGTGAAGTTACTGCCAATAAACCTGGAAGTGAACATGTCAGCACTGGCGGAGCTGCTTTGAGTAAAAGTGTCTTTCACGGGATTAGGAGGGATGTACCCTTCCACACCCTGAGTGTGCTCTGGACACACTGCTTGAGATGGTAATGTGACCTTGTACACTTTGATAAAAGTGGCACCTCATGGTGTTACACCTTCTTTATATACCTTTGATTATAGAACGGGCAGACTTCTATTAGAATTCCACCCAAGCCCAGATTCCGTACTTACAAATGGGATGGTTTTAGGGGATTGGTTATAGAAAGGTAGTGTTTATGAACACCACGTAACTGGCTGTGGAATTCAACTTGCTTTGGAGCCATTCTGTGGTTTTATGTGCACATGTGCACAGGGGTGTATGGAGGCTAGAAGTTGATATCAGGGTTTTTTTTTTTTCCCAATGTAACGCCACCTTTTTACATAAAACAATTATTCACTGATTTGTGTGTGCCTGCCATGAGGGCACATGTGGAGGCCAGAGGTCATTGTCCAGGCATTAGTTCTGTCCTTCCAGCCATAAGTTCTGGTGACAGAGCCCAGGTCTCCAGGCTTAGCACAAGTATTTCAACCCACCAAGCCATTGTGCTGACCCATTTACTTCATGGTCTGAGACCAGGTCTCACTGGAGTTCACTTAGGCTGACCAGCTGACTCCCATGCCCCAGGGAGCCTCTTCCCTCCAGTCTGTGCTGGGACTCCACGTGCACACCACTGTGCCAGGCTTAACCAAAACCGAGCTCTTAGCTCTTCAGTCACTCATCTCCTTTGACCACACACATGCACATGCCCTTTATTTTAATGGAGTTGTTGGGGTTCCAAACACAAGTCCTCATGCTTATTGGCACCTTTGCTGACCTATCTCCTAGAGTGGTTTGCTAGTCAATGTTATTTGCACCTGACTGTCAGAGTTCTCGTTGCAGAGGTATACACAGGGAATGATAGTAGGCTATTCCCTGCGAGACAAACTATTCCTGGACCAGTGTTCCGTACACGGACGGATGGCACGCACAGTCTGAGTTCAGTCGTCTGTGATGAGAGGAGGATCTGTTGACAGCTGTGGTTCTTTTCCTGTGCTGTATAGTACTGTTTACTACATCACCAGTAAAACACCCCAGCAAATTGTACAACTCATCCCCTGGGTAATGGGTGGCTTCAGAACAACCCCATATAATTAATGCATATCAACACCCAAGTCGAAGTGCTGCCACTACATATAACCATGTCTTAAATAGTTTCTCCAGGCAGCAACAAGTGAAGAACAAGGGTAAAGTGTGTTCAGTGTTAACATGCACTGAGTAGAACATGAAGGTAACGTGTGTGCATTTCATGAAACAGTAAAAAAGACGAACACGTCTGCAAGGACGGTTTAAAAAAAAAGCCCCTTCCGAGATGGAGGCAGAGTTACCAATTCCTGGGCTCAAGGAGTCATCTGGCCTGAGGTGGGAACTGCATGAAGATGCAGAGATTTATTTTGATTTTTCTGTGTTTCTCTGTGTACCCTGGCTGTCCTGAAACTCACACTGTAGACCAGGCTGGGATTAAAGGCGTGTGCTGTCACCACCACCCAGCAGGGCAGATTTATCTTTATTTCTGTGTATATGCTTTGTGTGAGAGACAGAGAACACATTTTTGGAAGGTCACTGGATCCCCTGGAGCTGGTGTTACAGGTGGTTGTGAGCTGCCTGATGTAGGTGCTGAGAACCAAATTCCAGTCCTCTGGAAGAGCTTCAAGCACTCTTAATTGCTGGGCTCTCTCTTCAGTAAGAATCTTAATGAAGTAGATAAAAACAAGATTTAAAAACTTTAGAATTTTATTAAATTTATTTGTGGGGGTTTCATGATTAGCCACAGTGAAGGTACGTGTGGAAGTCAGAACTTGTGGAAGACGGCTCGTTCCTTCCACTGTGGGAGTCCCAAGACTCAATGCAGGTTGTCAGTCTTCACTGTAGATGTCTGCCAGCTGAGCCAGCTCCCAGGCCCAATTTTACAAACTTCTGTGCTCTTTTCCAATTTGAAGAATGTTGTAGTTTAAAAGAATGCATCTTTAAGTCTCCCTTGATAACTCGGGGAAGCTGAAAGGTCGTGGCTCTGAAATAAAAGCATCTTAGCTGGGTGTGGTGGCATGCGTTCTTAATCCCAACACTTGGGAGGTAGAGGCAGGCAGACATTTGTGAGTTTGAGGACAGCTGGAACTACATAGAGACCTTGTCTCAACAAAAAAGCCAAAAACCCATCTGGACTGGACCTCAGTGGTAGAGAAGCTGCCTACCGTTCACATGGTCCTGCATCAATTTCTGCACCACAAAGGTTTCTAAAAAGTACTTTAGATGTGGATAGACAGAGGCCAGGCCACTAGAAAGGGGTCAGGAGACGGGAGAAAAAGAATCTTCAGGGGCAAGGAAGGCAACAGAACATGGGATATAAAGGGTAAGGGAGAATTCCTGCCAGGGAAGGCACAGTGAGAAGAGGCTGGGAAGCGAGGAAGGTTGCAGCTGAGTGGAACATGTACACATTCACAGAGCATTTGCAATGTATGAGATATAAATAGGAATTTCTAAAATACTTTATAAAACATCATATTATAAACGGTTGAGTAGTAAAAATACCATATTCCCCTACAGTGCGGTAAAACATGAACTTCTTATGTGTTACTCCAGTAGGCAGACAGTAAAATAGTGTCTGAACCTCAGTCAAGTAAAAATATCATCTAGCAAGAATCAGAACGTGGGAGAGCGAGGGTATTCACTGTCGTCTTCCGTGCTTCCCATCTCTGTGTCTATATCTGGGCTGCTTGAGGATGTTTTGTTTTGGCGACTGCTTTGGGACTCTGTCACAGGTCTGCTTTCGGTCTCCTGCAGCCGTGGTTTCTTCCCAGGCCACTGGTCCTGCGTGTCTACATCTTTACGCTTAGTTAGCTGGGCTGCGGGCACTGGACTAGCATCAGGGCTGTGAATATACTCCACCATTAAGGTCAGCTTAGTCACATCAAGATGGTGCTTCATGTTACATCCACTTTGAGAAATATGTCTATTTTTCAAAGAAATAACACAAGAATGAAGAACTTCAGACTCTGGAAAAAAGGTTCGTAAAGCTTGACAAAGAAGAATGTTCTCCTGGGGGTCGTTTCGGACATTCTTCTCTCCTAAAGAAAACAAGAAAGAGCTTAATGTTAGTTTTACAAACTTTTATGATTAGCTATAAAGTAAAAACTATTCCAAAAGACAGATTATTCAGAATAAGAATGACAGAACACTAGATTCCTGTCTGTGTGCAACTCTATTCTAAGAGAAAAGCAGTCTTGCACTTTTTATCCGATACAACCCACCCACTACAGTACCCTGTTCACCGTTTAGGAAGATTACGAGCACAGTGTCATCACTACTTGTAATCCCAGTACATCGAGTCATTGGTCAGGACCACTGGCTCATGCCAGTGTGAAGCCAGCGTCTACAGCATTCATCTGCTTACCTGCTGCTTTAATCCGGGCTTGCTGCTCTTTTCTAACTTCCTTTAATCGGTTTACATCCATCATTAGTCTCTCTACTTCTCGTTCACTTTGTTCAACTTTGTGGCATATACTCTGCACAATAAAATAGTACACAGATAAAAACATTCCAGGTTTTATACTAATGAGGCTTTACAATATAACATTCTCAGACTGTAGAATGCCATTAACCCTTTGTGTAAGCCACCTCAATAACAAGCATTTGATGATAACAGCATGCACCGTGGATGTGTTAGCTTTCCATTTATTTGTGGACCAGCTATTTCCTTGATAAAATTCATTTTGAAATAATAATAATAATAAAAAAAAAGCTGTCTCAAAAAACAAAACCAAAAAAAAAATGTATTGGGCTGAGGATAGAGTTCATTACCTAGAATGTGTATAGCCCGGGGTTCAAGTCTCAACATGTGCCCCACCCCAACAGCTGAGATACATAACTGATTCTCACATTTATGATGTGGAAGTAGGATTAGCAATTAAAGGTTATCCTTACTATAGGGAGTTCAAGGCCAACCTGGGCTACACAAGAACCCGTGTTATAATACCAAAAAAACAACAAAAACCAATGATAAAATAAAATAAAAAGTGGCTGTGTCTTAAGGAAATTATGGAAGATTATAATTCCTATAAGAGAAGCTATATTTGAAGAGCAAACTGACATTATGTGTCTCAGTTTTAAAAGAATTAGTAATTTTATTTTGGAAATAGACCTAACAAAAGTTTACATAGGATAATGTTTCTTACTGTTAAATATTGTTAATTTCTCCGGGCAGTGGTGGTGCACGCCTTTAATCCCAGCACTCGGGAGGCAGAGGCAGGCAGATCTCTGTGAGTTCGAGGCCAGCCTGGTCTACAAGAGTTAGCTCCAGGACAGGCTCCAAAGCTACATAGAAACTCTGTCTCGAAAAACAAAACAAACAAAAAAATTGTTAATTTCAAAATATAGGTCAGAATTTAGGTATAGCCAATTGTAGTGGGTACTTTTCATGTTATTTGTCCAGAACTATTCAAATAATCAAGACACAGAATCATTGTAAATGTCCACTGAAAGATAACTGGGTAAAGACATACATATAGCAGAGAGAAAACCTAAGAATGATCTACTTGGAAAATGTAGAGTGGATGCTAAGTGTTCCCACCACAAAAATGCTGACACAGGGCCGTTGTTACTTTCCCAGCTATAACCTTCTATAACACACACGCACACACACACACTTCACTCAACGTTTCCCCTTTCTTACAGACAGGGTCTCATGTAGCCCAGGCCAGCCTCAAACTTACTGTGTTGCTGAGGATGACACTGAACTCCTGATCCTCTTGCTTCCACCTCCACAGTGCTAGAGTGGCAGGTGTGCATTACACGTGGCTTTATGTGACAGTTTTACCTGTCAATTTAGAATTTAAAAACATACTGCATTAAAATAAAATATGTGGCAAAGTAAAATGTTTAATGATACATTTTGAAAAAAAAAAATCACAATACAAATTCTGTTGTCATCACTGTCGAGTAAAAGTATTTATGTGTTAGGGGAAAAACTTGAAAAATGGCAAAATAGAAATAATCACTTGAAAATGGTGACATTCTTGGCTAGGCATAATAGCAAATGCCTTTAACCCAAGCACTTAGGATGCAGAGGCAGGTGACTTCTAGTCCAGCCTGATCCACTTAGTTCCAGGCTAGCCATGTCTACATAGTGAGACCCTGTCAACAGACAAACACACAAAGCTATTTGGCTTCTTCCTGCAGCAGAAGGGAACAAATAACAGAGACCCAGTCAGACATTATGCAGAGTGAGAAACCTTGGAGCACCCATCCCCTAATGAGATGTCTATCAAATCCATCCCTGGGGAGCCTGTGGAGGAGGTAGTAAAAGAATGTCAGAGTCAGAGGGACTGAGGACACCAAGAACACAAGTCCTCTGAATCAGCGGGATCAAAGCTCGCGTGAACTCAGAGGCAGCATGCAGAGGGCCCGCCTGAGTGTGCCAGCTCCTCTGCATAAATTAATATTATTAATAATTGGCTTCCACTTTGGAGTTTTTATGGGATTCCTCACTGTGAGAATGAGTGGGTCTCTGTTTCTTGTTCCTTCTCTTGGGCCCATTTCCTTCTGTTTGTTTTGTCCAACTCTGATGTGTTATTTTATTATATTTTATTATTATTCCTTAGAAGCCTGTTTGTTTTCTCTCTCTCTCTCTCTCTCTCTCTGTGTGTGTGTGTGTGTGTGTGCGCGTGCGTGCGGGCAGGCACACACACACACACACCTCATCCCAATTGACCTAGAACTTCAAGGTTGGCCTTAAACTCTGATAACTGCCTGCATCTGCCTCCCAAATGCTGACGTTGAGGATGACACCAAGGCTTGCCTGTTTGTTTTCTAATGAGACAAAAAGGGAGTAGATTTGAATGGAAAGGGAGGTAGGGAGGCACTGGGAAGAGTAAGATGAGGGGGAAACTATAATCAGGATATGTGAGAGAAATTTTTATTTTTAATAACGGGGAAATGATGACAGTCTCAGTTATTTTCAAAGTTTCTGTGTTATTTATTCGTTAAATAAATTAGTATGTAGGGGGTCAGCAATTAAGAGTGCCTGAGTTAGGTCTCCAACACCCACATGGCAGCTCATGACTGTTTGTAACTCTAGATACAGGGGAACCAATGCTCTCTGCGGGTCTCCAAGGGCACTGGACACACACACACTGTACACAAACACATGAAGGAAAAAACAAATCACATCAAAATAAATAAATCTTTAAAAATTAGTATAGCTAGGCAGTGGTGGCGCATGCCTTTAATCCCAGCACTCGGGAGGCAGAGATGGGGATCTCTGAGTTCAAAGCAGCCTGGTCTACAGAGCTAGTTCCAGGACAGCCAGGGCTGTTACACAGAGAAACCTTGTCTCAAAAGACCAATATATATGTATATAAAATGTCAGTAGTATACATAAAGTGTGTTAACCTTTGTTTTTCTTACTATGTTCTACTAACAAGTATGGCTACCATAAAAATAGACTTTAGATATCCAACTGAGAAAAACAACTGACCGATGTTCCAATTTTGGACTCGTGATTTTACGATTTATTAGAGAAAGCCTCGTGTGTTCCAGGCTGGCCTCAGACTTAGTATGGAGCCAAGGATGACCCTTTACCTCCCTAGTTCTGCAATTACAGATGTACACCACCGTATAGTGCTGGGGATCAAACTCGGAGCTCTGTGAATTCTAGGCAAGTGTTCTACCAGCTGAGCTACATCCTGAGCCCCACAGTGCTTGCTTTAAGCAGTACTCCCTAAGGGCTGTTCCTAGCAGTGACTGAGCCTGGTGAGGACATTAGTACATGCCAATGGAACAATATGTAATAATCCTGGGTCACTTTGTTCAATTAAGGATTTAACTTTTTTCTTCCTTTAAGAAGAGCAGGCACAGTGATGCCTTCCTGTAATCCTCACGCTAAGGTAGAGCAGGATCCCGGGTCAGGGCTATGCTCAGGTAAGCTCACAGAACAGTACAACCTGAGGCTCCTTCTGACCAGCCATTCTCTGCGTCTCTCTGGAGTCAGATTCTGCTGCAGTCCTCAATCCCCTCCCATTTTTACACTGCTCCAATGACTCTCCTGCACTTGGGAGCCATCTTATGGCTCTACAGTGACCTGCACTGATGCCATAAGACTATAATGCTGTAGTGATGGTTGTGCTTCCTTTCTCATCTTCAAGAAGACTACGGGGGTTGGGCCTCATGGCACATGCCTTTAATCCCAGCATTGGGGAACAGAGACAGGAGAATCTCTGTAAGTTCAAGTACAGCTTGGCCTACTACATAGCAAGTCCCAGGACAGCCAGGGCTCCATAGTGAGATCATTTTTGAAAAAAAAAAAAGAAGAAAAGAAATAGCTATAGCCATGTATAATGAGGGCAAACTTAAGCTTGTATCTCATCCCCAGAGTCTCTATTATGGAAGTCAAAGGAATACAACATATACTCAAAAAATGTTAACTTTTCTCGGAAACAATTCATGCAGTCTACTGATGTGAACGAACTCTGAAGTAGTTACCTTTAATTCTTCTTGTATTGCAGCGCACATTTCATTTATCTTATGCACCTCCTTTAGTGATCCATCTTCATTAAAAAACTGAGAACTGTGAAAGCAAAGATGATTTCCGTGGGGAAGTGTATAGAACTTTAGAAGGAAAGGGGAAGTCCTCCAGTTCCACAGGGTTCCCTTAGCATCTACTGTCTGGATGAGACTCACCTGTGTGTTCTCACAGCTCTGCTAAAGCCAGGGGATGTACAGGAAGCGGATTCTGTTTTATAACACAGTTGATCGGACATTCCCAGGTTGGCAACCACCAAAGGCACCCTATGAAAAAGCCTGAGGGAAAAAGTTTAAAATAGGATTTAAAACAGAAAGACCACACCTGCAATCAGAGCAGGCCGCTGTCCTAACAGTGTCAAGTAAAAACAGCTCCTTCATTATTTAGCAAGATAGAATTTTCCCAGATGAGCTAAGTTGAAGCAACTAGATTTTTTTTTTAAATATTAGGTGTATGGGTGTTTTGCCCACGTGTATATCCACGTGCCACTGGTGCCCTCGGAGGCCAGAAAAGTGTCCATCTCCCTGAACTGCAGCTACAGATGGTTGGCTATGAGCTGCCATGTGGGTGCTGGGAATTGAACTGGAGTCCTCTGGAGAGCAGTGAGAGGTCTTCTCCAGCTCCTGAAGCAGCTAGCTTTTAAAAGCTGTCACTCAGAAGCAGAGTTTGAGGCTGATGAGGTCTACAGGGAGTTCCAGGACAATCAGGGCTGCATAGAGAAACCCTTTCTCAAAAAACAAAACAAACGTCAAGATGGACACAGCATAAAAGGTTGCACGGACATAGTTTGATGGCTCTCACCTGGTCGTGTGCATGCAAACAAGGAACTAAAGCCACCCCGAAGGCTGAGAGGCCGTGGCTCATTTATTATTATCGTATGTATGTTGATAGTGTTCGTGTCTTCACAGGACAGTGTCAGAACTTGGTTCTTTCCCTCTAATGAAGGTTCTGGGATAGAACCCAGGTCTTCAGGCTCGTGGGACAAACATTTTTACCAGCTGGGTCATTTCACTGGTCTTTTTTTTCTTTTCTTTTTTTTGATTCATGGTTTTAAGTAGTTCAACTTCCTTTCAAGCTCTATGTACCTGAGCATAACCTTGAACTCACAACCCTGCTCTCACTCGAGTACAGGGGCTATGGAGATTCACCATCATACCTGCCTGAGACCCTAAAAGGACGGAGAAAGAAAAGGAAGGAAAAATTTGGTTGGAGATGAAGCTCAGTGGTAGAGCCACCCTTGCCTGCCTGGTGTAAATCTTGCACTGTGTCTCTGTGTCTCTCCTCAGCTCACCAAAAAGGCAGAGCAGGTTAACATCCCTCCCTAGTCCAAAGTCTGAAATGTGAGATGGGATCTTATTATGTAACCTAAACTGACTCAAACTCTCAATCCTCCTGCTTCACTTACTGGAACTATAAGTTTGCACCACCACAGACAGTAAAATGTGAATGCTTCTAAACACTGTCACACAGAAATTGTCTGGAAATGCTAAGACTGTGGGTTCAAAGCTAGACGGGCTCATCTACCCTTTTCTTTTTTTTTTTTTTTTTGTTTTGGTTTTTCAAGACAGGGTTTCTCTGTGGCTTTGGAGCCTATCCTGGGGCTCTCTTTGTAGACCAGACTGGCCTCAAATTCACAGAGATCCGCCTGCCTCTGCCTCCTAAGTGTTGGGATTAAAGGTGTGCGCCACCACCGCCCGGCTTAACTTAATTCTTTTTTTTTCTAATTTTTATTTATTATGTATACAATATTCTGTTTGTGTGTATGCCTTCAGGCCAGAAGAGGGTACCAGACTCCATTACAGATGGTTGTGAGTCACCATGTGGTTGCTGGGAATTGAACTCAGGACCTTTGGAAGAGCAGGCAATGCTCTTAACCGCTGAGCCATCTCTCCAGCCCTTAACTTAATTCTTATATTCCCAGAGAATGTAATTTATAATACCCAAGTGGACTGCTTGGACTCACTGTGGCAAGCCAGCAAGAAGTGCTGTCTCTGAAGAAGCTGTACCAGTCCACACTTACATACGCACATACAACCGCGACACTTCCAGTTCCAGCACACAGGAGTCCAAGCCATCGCTGCACACTGGCTTCCACTCCCTTGCCTCGCCTGTTTTCTCATCTATTACTAACAGTAAGACTTCCTTTGCTGTTACTGTGACACCGTATGCAACACTGTATGAAAACACTTAGAGCCACAAAACACTACAAAAAATTTAAAATAGTCAGGACCAACCAATGCTTACCCCTTTTGAGGTTTATATAAGGCGTGTTCCAGGCAGTGAGTGGAGCAGCTTTCTGTTGTTATACTTGGTGTTAACAGCAGAAAAACAAGCTCTGGGCTTGAAAGATGCGTCTGTAAGTTTCTGTGCAACAACTGTTCTCTAAATGTCATTATCTGATCCGAGTGACGACGGAATTTGTACCAACCCACCACAGGCTGAGGAGAATACAGGAAAAGCAAATGTATGTTGGTTACAATAACTACATGTCTTCCTATGGCTTAGCAATGAAACCATGGTCTTTTTTTTTAAGATTTATTTATTATGTATACAACATTCTGCCTCCATGTATGCCTGCACGCCAAAAGAGGGTGCCAAATCTCATTACAGATGGTTGTGAGCCACATGTGGTTGCTGGGAATTGAACTCAGGACCTCTGGAAGAGCAGCCAGTGCTCTTAACCACTGAGCCATCTCTCCAGCCCTGAAACCATGGTCTTAAGCAGCAGCTGCAGCTGTACCCAGTGGCTCCAGCACACACGGGACTGGGGCCACAGGATTGTGGCTAGCCTGGGCACACAGAAAAACTAAACAAAAACCCTGCCTTTGTTTTTTGGAGGCAGGGTTTCTCTATAGCCCTGGCTGTCCTAGAACTCGCTCTGTAAACCAGGCCTGCCTAAACTGGGATTAAAGGTATCACCACTAAGCCTGGCAAAACCTACAGGACTTAAAATGGCTTTTCCAACTGTTGGTAAAGTTTGGGTCATACATAAATAAGTCAAGAATATACTTAGTTATAAACTTTACTTTTGTAAAGTAAACAAACTAACATAGTTACTTTATACTTAGCAAAAAGAAAAAAAAAGACCCTACACATTTAATACAGGAAAGACAAAACAAACAAGACCTCCTTGCCTCCTGTGCTTTTGATCCCAGTACAGCCAGGGCCACACAGAGAAACCTGTCTTGAAAACCAAAAGAACAAAAAAAAAAAAAAAAAACTCAAACACCGAGATCACCCCCCCAAAAAAAGTTCTTGACTTAACTAGTTTTTTTTGTAGACTGGGTCTTGTGTACCCCAAACTGGCCCCAAGCTCCATATGTAGCCAGGGATGACCCTGAACTCTAATCCTCCTGCTTCCTTCTCTAGTGCTGGGATTGTATGTGCTATGTGCTCGACATTTCTTAAATGTGGAACCCAGGTCTTTACATAAGTACTTTACTAATGGAGCTACACCCCCAGTTCCTACTCTACGTAAACAACAAAGTAAAACATTTGCTATCTTGTAGTCACTATCTTCTGTTAGAATGATGGCTCAGTGGTTAAGAGCACTGGCTCTTCTTCCAGAGGACTGGGGTTCAATTCCCAGCACCCACATAGCATCTTACAACTGCCTATAATTCTACCTCCAGGGGATCCTATACCCTCACACAGATATAATGCAGGCAAAACACCAATGTACATAAAATAAAAATAAATCATTTTTAGAAAAAGAATTTATGTGAAGGAAACACCAATGTCATTGTTTCACTAACAGGAATCAATGCCTGTAATCACTTCATGTCCTATGCACACACTTCGTTTATAAATGTTAAGCTGTTTAAAATTATTTTAAGGGGGCTGGAGAGATAATTGGGTAGTTAAGAACACTAACTGCTCTTCCAGAGGACCTGGGTTCAATTCCCAGCACCCACATGGCAGCTCATAAATGTATGTAAATCCAGTCCCTAGGCGATCTGACACCTTTACAACATTACACATAAAATAAGTTTTAAAGGGGCTGGAGAGATGGCTCAGAGGTTAAGAGCACTGACTTTCCTTCCAGAGGTCCTGAGTTCAATTCCCAGCAACCACATGTGGCTCACAACCATCTGTATGAGATCTGGTGCCCTCTTCTGGCGTGTAGGCACACATGCAGCCAAAATGCTGTATACATAATAAATAAATTAAAAAAATAAGTTTTAAAAATAAATAAATAGGGGTTGGAGAGATGGCTCTGAGGTTAAGAGCACTGAGTGTTCTTCCAAATGGACCCGAGTTCAATTCCCAGCACCCACATGGCAGCTCACAACTGTCTGCAACTCCAGTTCCATGAGACCCGACACCCTCACACAAACATACAGGCAAGCGAAAAACTATGTTCGGAAAATAAAAATAAACAAATTATTTTAAGATCATTTGAAAGGATCTTGTAATCTGTAGCATGCAAAAAATTCCATGATTAACAGTAATAACTGTTTTAAAATAGAAAATAATTCTCGTTACCTTATAGTAATTATAATAAAAATAACCAGTATATATTTATTTGTACATTAAGATTAAGACATTAGAAATGGCTCCTGTACCTGTAATCTCAGCATTTGTAAGGCTGAGGAGGATAACAAGTTCAAAGACAGTAGGCTACATAGTGAGGCTATGTCTCAAAAACAAAACACATTCTTTTTAAAGGAAATGTTCCAATAGGTACATTTCCTAAATAATCAAATTAAGAAATGTATAGACTGTGGGCGCGCAGTGGCCATGGTAGTGTGGGGGCCCGCGGACAGCTGAGGGTCAGTTCTCTCCTCTTTCCATCACATGAGTCAAAGGGGCTGAGCTCAGCCAGGTTAACAGCAGGTGCCTTTTATTGCTAGCAACAAATATAACTTTTTAAAGTCCAACCATTTCCTTTTAAAACATTTTTACACTTATGTATTTGTGTGTGCATGCATGTATGTACATAAGTGTTCTACCCATGGGGAGACCAGAGGACAGCACATTGTTCTCCCCCACCCCCATCTATGGTTTCCACAGACTCAGATTGTCAGGCCTTGTGCTTTAGAGCTAGGGAACTGAACCCAGGATTGAAGCAGGCCATCACCAGAGCTGTATCCACAGCCTGTGTCAGGATCTCACTGGTCCCCTAGGTCTCAAACTTGAAATCCTCCCACCTTGGCTTTCCACACACCCAGCATAACATGTATACACCCAGTGTCTAAAAGACACTTCTATTATTAAATCAGAGACGTGTGCCAGCATCCCCAGTAACCAAAACTTTTCATGAAATCTACTTTTATACTCACAAACATAACATTTTAAAGACAAAAAATGCATATCTTGGGAAAAGTTGGGGGGCATTCTGACTGTTCAATAACTTTTATCTGAATATCAAGTACATGGAGGATTTAAATGTAATTGCTGTATAGGTAACTGTCTCTGCATTTATATAAAATAATAACTGCAAAGCCAGGCTCTATGACACACACCTGAAGTCCCAGTCCCTTACTAGAGCAGTTTGAGACCAGAAGACAAAACAAAGAGTGCAGCTATGTGAAAATAAAAAAGCATATTTCTATTATGTTTTAGAATATAATAATAATATATATAATATAATCAGACTGGAAAAAGCTGTGGTTAAACAATGTATCACAGAAGAAGTCAGTGTAAATCCAAGGAGTCAAGGAAATAGTAAGATGGTTACTTTTTTCCATTTTATTTTATATGCATGAGTGTTCTGCCAGCTTGTATGTCTGTGTACCATGTGCATGCATGTGTTCACACAGGGCATCAGAAGGGATATATCTCCTGTGACTAGGTTTACATCTAGTTAAGATTCCATGTGGGTGCTGGGAACTGAATCCAAGTCCTCTGGAAGAGCAGCCAGAGCTCTTAACCACTGAACATTCTCTTTAGCCCCAAGATGGATACTTTCAATAACTAGTTTTGCTTTTAGAGAAATACTGCCGGACTTTCTGGGAAGAGTAAGTCTTCCTACATGCTCTAATGAACACCACTAAGGCTTCTGTAAAAGTACTATGTTTTTAGGAGTATAAAACAGTGCAAACAGTGCCAATAAAGAAAAGGTAATACCTTTTTGACATTTGAAAGAATTTTCTTCAGTGCGTGTTCGTTTACTTCACCTGAAGAATTATAAAAGCTATAAAAATCAAAATTAAAGAGATTTCAATTAGCTAGAAATCTGAGCAGCTTTACTAGCACTTTAAATTTTAGTTACCCCAACCCACACTATATAACCAAAATGCACATCTATTTCCCTAAAAGAAATAGTAGAGAAAATTAAAAATTAAATTGTAGAAACAGTAGATCCATAAGCAAAAACAACATAAAATAGAAAAACTGCTAGGTATGAGTTTGTCTATCATACTTTTAAACTAAACAGAACAGTAAACTATTCATTAAATACAAGTATCAAAAAGTTCAAATAGCCAATTCACAGTTCACTTATTAATAACTGATACCCCTAATAGAATATATATTGAGTAACAAAGAATAGTAAGAAAAGGATAACTTATTCATCACTAATTCCAAAAGCTGCGTGTTTAGGGTATCTGGGAGACTGAGGAGGGGAGGATAAATTTGGGTTAGTCCAGTGGTTTTTGTAGTTGGACTTCCAAGATATAGAAAAAAATAATTCTAAACAATATAAACATTTACTTCTATCTTTGCTTTCTCTTCCTATAAGGGAGACTCCAAGTCATAGTCCTTCCCTGTGGGTGTGTGCAGTTTATGTGTGTGCACACGTGTAATCAGGTGCACGAGCACATAAAAGCCAGAGGTTGATGCTGTTTTCCTTGGTCACTCTCCCTGATTTCTTGACAAGGTCTCTCTCATTGAACCTGGAGCTCATAGATTCAGCTAGTTGGTGGCCAGTGACCTCTAGGGATCTTCCTGTCACCCGTCTCTGCCCCACTCCCTGACACTGGGGTTATATGCATGAAGCGTTTACACGGTTGCTGGGGATCCAAAGCCAGGTCTTCATTCTTGCGTGGCAGCTGGTTTAGCAAAGGAACCATCTCCTCAATCCTAGTCCTTCTTTTTATCATTAAGATGAACAATATTTCTTTTTATATGGTAAAATACTAAACAAAATCCTATAGGATTTTATAGGTTTCTTAAAAAAAAAAAACAACAACTGGAAATCCTCAAGTATACATTGGAAATATTTATTTACATAAAGCTGACCAACTATATTCTACTTGGCAACATTTTTAAGCTTAGGTCGGTGGTACAGGCCTATAAATCCAGCCACTCAGCAGGTTATGGCAAGAGGATCTCCAGTTCCGCCTAAGCAGAAAGAGCAACTCTAAGGCCAGAAACTTAGTAAGACAACGTTTAAAAGAAATAAATAAATGCTCAACTGTGATTACAGGTTAACCTAGCAGGACTAAAGCCCTTGGTTCAATCTCTAGTATCACAAAGAAACAACAACAAAAACTAACCTCCATTAAAAATGTTTTAATAGGCTGAGGGGTAGCTGGGTTCACTGAAGGACATCTGCTATGACATGTGTGACTTGGATAAAGACTGAAACCATGGCAGGTCCAGAAACCGATGCCCAGTTCCTGGGTTCAATCCCCAGAGAGGTGGACAGGGAGGAAGAGGAGAGAGGAGAAAAAAAAAGGAAGAAAAAGATTTTTAATGCTGTCTAACATGGTCCACTTCTAAGCATCTCAACCTGGTGCCTAAGGCAGTAAGTACCTCAGGATAAATAAGCATAAGCTAACAGTATAGACGTGAGAACACCTGGTGCCTAAGGCAGTAAGTACCTCAGGATAAATAAGCATAAGCTAACAGTATAGACGCGTGAGAACACCAATTTTATATCAAGTTCCTAGAAAGAGTATTATATGGAAACATAATAAGTCAGGTGTGGTGGTACATGCCTATAATCCAACACTTGAAAGGCAGAAACAGAGAATCTGGAGTTTTAGGCTAGCGTGGGCTACATATAGAGACCCTGTGTTGCCTCCCAAATCCCTGAAAGGATATATAGTAAAGAATTCATACTTAAGTGCCAATTTTTGTTTTGTTTTTTTTTTTTGTTTTGTTTTTCGAGACTTTGGAGCCTGTCCTGGAACTAGCTCTTGTAGATCAGGCTGGTCTCGAACTCAGAGATCCTCCTGCCTCTGCCTCCCAAGTGCTGGGATTAAAAGCGTGTGCCACCACCGCCCGGCTTAAGTGCCAAATTTTTAAGATAGGTTTCACTGACCTATTTTTTTTTTAAAGATTTATTATGTATACAATATTCCTCCTGCATGTACACCTCTATGCCAGAAGAGGGCACCAAACCTCATTACAGATGGTTGTGAGCCACCATGTGGTTGCTGGGAACTGAACTCAGGACCTCTGGAAGAACAGCCAGTGTTCTTAACCTCTGAGCCATCTCTCCAGCCCCTCACTGACCTATTTTCAAGGAACTTCTAGACTTCTTAGAGGAGCAAAGAATCAATGTATTCAGCAAATCAGTGTATTCAGTTGAAAAGTCAGAGAGGCGATATAGTTAGTGCAGAGCTAGTACAGTTTATCTGTACACGGCCACTCAAAATATTCCAAGTCTTTCCACCATGTCTGCTTTCTATTACACATTCTTCCTTAGTGTCCCCACATCCCTTAGAAATAGAGTAAACATTTTAAGAAGGGCTGTATGAAAACAACTCACAGGGTTATATTGTGACAGCCTTCGTAGTAAACTGTAAAGCTGGCTGTTAATGCTTATCTAACTTGGACTTCAAAAGATGTCGACAGAAGACTTTGTTTTTAAATATATTCACCTATATGACTTATAAGGGGAAGCACCAACATGACAGGTTGTTATAGAAAGCCTAGAGCCTACAGCTGGAGCTTAGCAGAATCTCGCTAAGCATGTGTGAGGCCCAAGTTGCATCCCCAACACCACACACATATGCCATTAAAAGGAAATGCCATGTCTTCTAGTTTTGTCCTATTGTTACGTCAGTGGTTCCCAACTTTCCCAATGCGGCCCTTTAATACAGTTCTTCATGTTGTGGTGACCCCCAACCACAAAATTATTTTGTTGCTATTTCATAACTGAATTTTACTACTATTATGAATCGTGATGTAAATATCTGTGTTTTCCAATGGTTTTAGGTGACCCGGGTGAAAGGGTCATTCAACCACCAAAGGGGTTGTAACCCACAGGTTGAGAACCACTACATGAAGTAGCTCTGTGTTTTCCACTAAATTGTGAACTTTGGTCTATTCTGGTTTTAACTGAAGATGAACGGTACAGTAACTTCATGAATGAGATATATCCAGACAACTCTACTCATGTCCTCTTTACCTTCAACTTAGGAGCCGACAAGATCCAGACATTAGTGGATCAGGTGGTAACAAAAGGAGAAACAATTAACAAATTGGAATCAAAAGATGGAAAAGCGGGGCAGTAGTGGTGCATGCCTTTAATCCCAGCAGTCAGGAGGCAGGCAGGTGAATCTCTGAGAGTTTGAGGTCAGCCAGGTCTGCAGAGTGAGTTCCAGGAAAGCAGGGCTACAGAGAAACCCTGTCTTGAAAAACAAAAAAATAACAACAACAACAAAAGAGATGAAAAACAAACTATTATTGACATATAAGAACATGTCAGTTGTGAATTTATAATATGAAATGAGAGGATCGGGTGTGAGAAGAAAATACAATCCTCAAACTAAACTGGCTTTTAAGCGGCAGAGGAAAGCAGCTGAAGGTAATACAAGTACTGAATTATAGACGGGCACACTAGTGCACCTTAAACAGACGACAAACCTCCTTCCATGTGTGACTAAGACACTGTTAGTTGTTCAAATTATTTAACGTGCAAAGAATAATTTTCATAATGGGTGACTCGCTTGTTTTTACTGATGCTGTTACTCACCTAAAAAGCCGGTAGCATGGAATGTATTTCTGAATATCTAGAAAGAAAGGATTTAGGTTATGAGCACAGTAATCGTTTGCCCACCACGCTAAGGCATGTTCACCTCATGCCGGGAGCTTCATTATGCAATAGTACTTCATTTGTTCTTCAGACACACCCCAAGACAAACCACTCTTACTCTGTCAAAGGCCAAGAGGCAAAGAGGAATCACGTGACTCCCCTGAGACACAGGGCTAAAAATCCTACCTGGAACTACATGTTATATTCACTAGCCAAAGACAAACATGTAGGACCCAAGTGTTGATCCTCCTGCCTCCACCTTCTAAGTGTGGGGTTACAGGTGTGCACCACTATATCCACTCATTTTTTTTTTTTGCAGTGCTTTAAAAAAATATTTAGGGTATATATTTTAACAATTTAAACACACACACGGGCTGGAGAGATGGCTCAGTGGTTAAGAGCACTGCTTGCTCCTCCAATGGTCCTGAGTTCAATTCCCAGCAACCACATGGTGGCTCACAACCATCTGTAATGAGATCTGATGCCCTCTTCTGGTCTGCAGGCATACATGCAGATAGAATACTGAGAATACTGTATACATAATAAATAAATCAATCTTAAAAAAAACACACACACAGCACACAGGCAAGATGGCTCAGCAGGGAAAGGCACTTGCTGAAAAGCTTGACCATCAATCCCTGGAACCCACATGACGGAAGGAGAAAAACGACCCCCTCACCCCACCTCCCACCCCCCGCAGTTATGCATGACACATGTATCCCCCATAACAATTAAAATGTTACAGAAAGAGCAGTGCCATTTCTGCTGTTTACATTGAGCATATAAACTACCCAAACCATACAGAAGTAAATGACTTACCAATTGTATAAACAACTTTAACATTATCCATTTGTGAATCAGTAATGCTATTCTTGGCTTCACCTTTCACTTCACCGAGAAGAAACCCTTCCTATAAGAATAAAAATAAGAAGCAGTATATGAAACACACTGGAGGGGATTACTGTTCTGTTTCCGAATCATCTTTTCTCGGTGTTTTACAGTGTATACACGTGTGGGTGAAAGACCCTCAGAGTGGCCTTGTCACCGAGGAGACCCCAGACTCAATAACCAGGCTGTCAGATGCAAAAGCACGAGGTTTAATTCCACGGTTGTGCAAGCAGGTGCCCAGCTTCGGGATAGCTAAGCACCCCGAGTATCCAGGCAAGCAAGCTTTTATAGACAAAATCACAAGTTTTACATGAATTATAATATGGGGTATGGGTACAATTGGGATTGGTCTAGATATTCAACCCAGAACGAAATTAACATAGTTCAGCCTATTCCCAGAAAAACCTTGAATAGTGACATCCTGCCTGTTCCATCGTGACTCAGTTTACAGTCTGGTAATCATTCACTATGACCGGTTCTGATAATCATCTGTTTAGAAGAATGTGACCGGTCCTGATAATTGCTAGCCCTCCTGCCCTGTGCGGGAGGGGGGGGGAGCGGGGAGGAAGAATCTGCTGGAGTGCAACGGTCAAACCCAACTCATCCAGTTCATTATGAAAAATCGGTTGGGGTCTTTCATGGGTAACTGGGAAAGGCTGTGAGGAGAAGAAAGCCCCGACTTTAAACAGATGGGTCATAATTTGGGCAGGCAGAGCTAGAAGCACTTAGCAGTCCAAAGTAGAACAACTGAGAATCTGTCTAAGAGCGGTTTGTCGTGGAGGACTAACTACAGCCTTCATTGTACAACCCTTATTATTAGCACAGCTTTCGACACTGTAGACCTTACACTTTGAAACGAAGGCACAACACTTCACACCCCTTACCCGACACTGTTCAGTACACTCTCTGGCCTGTCTTAATGCAGTCCCCAAAGCTCCTTTAGATATTTTTAGTTTCTTTCAATATGTTACTAAGAATTTATTACAAGATGCTATTTCCAGACCTCAAAGTTTTAAAGTGAGTGTTTTTGTTTGTTTTGTATTTGAGACAGGGGTTCTCTGTGTAGCCCAGAACACAGAGATCCGCCTGCCTCTGCTTCCCGAGTGCTAGGAATAAAGGCTTGCGCCACCACCGCCCGGTTTACAGTGCGATTTTTAAATCTCCTAAACTTTAAAAACAGGCTTACAATTTTTTTTTTCCACTTTGACTCGGTGGCTTCGAAAGTAAGCAAAAGTTTAACGATGCATTTACACATATGACCCAGGACAAGTCTGCATTTGTAACGGAACGCGGCACAGAAAGTAGCTGGGCCGTCCACTCTCAGGACGGGTCTGGGCAGCCACCCTGAGCCCCAGAACCCGGACCGTCCAACCCTCTGCGGCTGGCAGCCGCGGCCGTCCTCCCGGTCCTGGCCGCGCACCGCCGGCTGGGCACGGCGCGGGGATCCCTCGCGAAGCAGCGGGTAGTGAGGGCGGAAAGCGGCAGGATCTCCCGCGCCGAGCCGGAGGCCGCCGGGAACTGCACCCCCAAACTTGACCAGGTCGGACGGGCCCGGATGAGAGCCGGGGAGGGCGTCCCGGTCCGCGAGCCCGCGCGGCCAGCGGGAGCTGCGGGCAGGGGCGGCGGGGACGACATCCGCGCGCCCGGCTCACCGTGTCCGAGTCGGTGTTGAGATGCTGGAAGGTGAGCGCTCCGAGCACGAAACCAGACAGCACCCCCAGCGTGCTCTCGCCCTCCATTCCGCCGGCTCCGGCGCTGCCGCCACTACCGCGGCGCGTGACGGGAAGCCCGAGGGCGGGGCCTGGGGCGGGGTTGGCGCCTGCGCACGGGAAGCGCGTGTTTTGGAGGGAGTGCGAGTGCCCTCTAGCCCAAGGAGGACAACTCTTGGATCAGTTTGGCTGAGATACCCGCATGCAGGCAAAATCCTATTTATGGGTAGTTTAAGGCAATTAATGGTTGTAAGAATAAGAATAAGAATAAGTTTCTGCGTGGTTATTTCAGGGCTGAGCATCTGGGAACGAACAAGTGGCCTTCCGCCAACAACGCAGGACCCTCCCCCCTCCCCCGCCCTCTCTCGCTCTCTCTCTCTTTTTGTTTTTTTTCAAGACAGGTTCTCTGTAGGTTTGGAGCCTATCCCGGCACTAGCTCTTGTAGACCAGGCTGGCCTCAAACTCATGGAGATCGGCCTGCCTCTGCCTCCCAAGTGCTGAGATTAAAGGTGTGAGCCACCACTGCCTGGCTGACCCCTCTCTAGGGGAAGTATTAGCTAATGGAGAAACCTAAGTTACACAAAAGTTGCTGACTGCAGCCCATTCCCTCACCCGCAGTCATACGGAGAATGTTGACCACCCAACTCCCCCTGTCAGCGGGGGAATATTTCAAACAGCCCCTGCGGTTAGCAAAGGGTCAGCAGATGTCTGGAGGACGTAACCAGGGGGCTGTTGCTATTCCCCTTAGATAACAATAGCCTATTAGGAACTAACAGCTGAGCTTTACCTAATCTTTAGCCAATTATGATATAGGATACATAATTTTGCATTTTGAAACTGTAACCTTGTGACTGTTTTGTGGTTTTTGTCTTCATAAACCCCTTACAATAGTAGACGGGGTCCTTCTCCCTCCATCTGCTGTGTCAGACTGTGAGGCAGAGGACCCGTGCTAGCCCATATTTAGTAAACGAAACCTTGCTTTTGCATTCAGAAGTGTGGTTCTGTGTTTGTCTTCTTGGGGGTCCTAGGACTCAGGCACAACAGTAGTACATCTCATATGTATCATGTATATTGTTATACATGGCATATATATATATATATATGTTTCTGTCACATTTAATTTTCAGAAAAGTAGTATGTGTATCTAAAGAACTGCATGAACAGAGGGTCAAGGTTGATTGTGATGGCGGGGGGGGGGATAAAAAGAGCCCTACCTGACTAAAGTCCCACTCAGGATGTAGTTTTCCTGCCCCTTAATCTCTGCACTTCCTTTCCTTTCTTGTGCAAGTGTTTTCATTTACTTTGGTTCCCTGACGTGGAATTGTGGGGGAGGGGTAGTCTCCCTAGTCTTCTCAGACTAAACCATTGCTTCCAGCTCTCATTCCCTGAGCACTGGCTTATGTGTGGAGGAGGTGTGCTTGGGTCTGGTAACATTTCTGCTGAGCATTGCACTGGGTACTTTTCTACGTCCCTGATAAAACATAGCCAAGGTACCTTCCAGAAGGAGAGGTTCTTCTGTTACAAAAAGGACGACATCAGGAAGTACACTGAAACACTGAAAAACCAAAGTTCCTCCATTTTGTCCTCCGCCTCCATCTTGTGTCTTGTATAAGCAAGTTCCGGTCCTCAGAAATGGCTAGGGGCAAAAGTAACAGGGTAGCCGGTAGCCATCTGGAACGTACTGATAACCACAGAATGTCCCCACCTGAAGGTCAGCTGATTAGAAACTTTGGCAGGCAACAGGTGAGGGTGAGGTTTGAAATTAAAAATTTCTGAAAAATCCCTAGACAAGAGCCAATCATGATTGAACCCATCGCCCCAAACCCAGCTAATGTAACTTTCCTGGTTTTTGCCTTCAAATAGTGCTCTCTAGAAGGGCGGGGTACCTCCTCTAGCTGCGGTGCTGATAATTGCTTTTGCATTTCGGTGAGTCGGTCTCCCTGGTGGTCTTTTGGGGTCCCCATGGACTAGGCATAACAACATCACCAGTTGAACTAATCTTAAGGTATTTCCAGCACTGGAAACACTAATATAACTCACCATTTTGGGTAGAGCTGCCTGAATTAATCCCATGCAGGGCCTGGGGGTGAGGCTGATGCTCTTCAGGTTCACCTGGGTCCTTGATGTTTGACAGAAAAGAATGTCGGCCCGGGATAGAGTGAAGCAAATTTAGTGAGCTCATTGGTTAAGAAGAATGGCAAGACAAACCTGAACCATCAAATATGAGCATCACGAGAAGAATGCACCTAAGCTCTTTGGCAGTTGCCATATTTGACTTTGGGGCTTTGAAACAACTTATTCCAAACCTGGGTTTAGAGATGAGGGGAAGTATAGTCTGGTAAACTTATTTTTCTTGCCTGCAGAATTTTGTCCTTGGAGAGACTTCCCCAACTCGTCGTGAAAGCTTTGCTGCTGGAGTGCAAGATCACTGGGTTAAAAGGCATTGACTCTTCACTAGGATAGCTAGAGCAGGGTGAAAATTGGACATTTCCACTTTTATTTCATGTCTTTCTCCTTTACTCTGAAAGCACAGAGGTGATTTGGGAGTCCCCTCCGTGTGTTGCTTTTCTTGGTTAATGAATAAAGAAACTGCCTTAGCCTGTTAATAGGGCAGAACTCAGGTAGGCGGGGAAGACAGAACTGAATGCTGGGAGAAGGAAAGAGGCAGAGAGATGCCATGGATCTGCTGATGGAGATGGACGGTGAGCCGCTGCCACACGGCGATACACAGATTAATAGAAATGGGTTAAATTAAGATGTGAGAGTTAGGCAGTAAGAAGCTAGAGCTAATGGGCCAAGCAGTATTTTAATTAATACAGTTTCTGTGTGGTTATTTCGGGGCTAAGCTAGCCGGGTGGCCAGGACGAACGAGCAGGCCCTGCTCCTACACAGAGGCTGTTTTCTAAACCCACCTTTTTATAGTAGGGGCACCAAGCATTAGGTCTGAACAAAGGAATTTTTACAATCTCAAAGTAAAACTCAGATACAGATTTTCTTACTTTACAATCTCCATTAACAGAGTTTTTCAGTTAAACTAGTGTTTGCACTTAATCTATTGTCTTTCTAGGTACTTCCAGGTGGTGTTTACTGAAGCCCTGTGCTCTCCCCTTTGATGCTGCCAGTTTCACATAGCAGGGATAATGCGCAACCCAGAGGTCATATATCTATTTCCTAAAAGTTGACTCAGCTCATATCCATAGGCTAGCTCTCAGTTTGCAGAGAGATGCTTTGGTTTATCAATAAAGGTATGGGTTATAAAGCAAAATAACCCACTGTTAATAGTTAATCCTCAAGCTGCTGAGAAAGCTGCTGACAGTCTGTTCTCATTCTCCTAGACTTATAACTTTATATTTCTTTATTTCTACATTCTTATTTTTGGAATCTACATTTTTATATTCTTGTCCTTGGACCCTTCAGTGATCAGGGGCTTAAGGAATGCCACAAAGTCACACCACAGAAAAGACCTCATGCAAGAGATTTATTGGGGATGGGGGACACAAAATGGCTGTCTCTAAGTTGGGATGGAAACAAACTTTGGGTGACTGTCCAGGCAGTGAGATGTCTCTGTCAACTCTAGAGTTTGGAAGTTGCTTACAATGCACTTCCTGTTTACTTAGGTAATATTATAGCCTCCTGGAGTCTTTGATGGAGTGGAAGAATAGATAGTTATAATTATAGTTTTCCTTAGTTATGACAAACGATAAAGTAGATATAAATGTTGTAACTGTAATTCTTGCTTGATACCTGTCTTGTTATATGTAATTTTACTGTGTTAAAGTTAAAACCTTCTTTTTTATTTAAACAGAAAAGGGGAAATGGTGTGGGAAGTCCTTCTGTATATGTGTTCCTTTTATTGGTTAATAAAGAAGCTGCTTTTGACCAATGGCTTAACAGAGTATAGCCAGGCTGGATATAGAGAGAGAAAGGAGGCAGAGTCAGTGAGAAGCCATGGAGCCGCCAGAGGAGAAAGACGCTAGCTGCTAGGCAGAACTTTGCTGGTAGGCTACGAGCCTTGTGGTAAAATATAAAATAATAGAAATGGGTTAATTTAAGATATAAGAGTTAGCCAGAAATATGCTTAAGCTATTGGCCAAACAGTATTGCAAATAATATGGTTTCTGAGTGATTATTTCAGGTCTGGGCAACTGGGAATGAACAAGCAGCCTCCGACAACAATAAAAGGTTAGAAAATAGGAAGGGCTACTGGTGAGACAGGAATGAGGGTACCATGCTCTTTAGACTGCTTGCTGTTACCTGGAAGCATTGGCCTCTTTGGGAACCCGTGAAAGCTGTAATGCTGGCCACGGCTGGGAGGAGCAGTCTATTTCACTCCCTGTCCAGGCTCTGGGGACCTTCTAGTGCTAGTGAAATGCAGGCTGCGTTGGAGCCATTTCAAGTCTTTAATTGATTGTAAATCTGCTAGGGCAGAAGGTAAAGTTAAGGAATTTAAGGGGAACCTTTTTATGTTGGGTGTACATTTGAGACTTCCAGGCACATGGTCCAGGTAGCTGAGGGAGAAAGAGAGACAGAGAGAGAGAGATCCCACTGCCAAGAATAGGCAGATGGAGAAACTTTGTACTTATCTGGAGTCCATGTCACCTGTGAGGCAATTCACTGAAGCACATATTGTTGTTTTTAAGTTTACAAAAAGAGATGAAAGGTTTATATGTGTTAGCACTCTCAGTGTTTGTAATCTGTACAGGAATCCACATTATAGAAGAGGCAGTAGATTCACATCTTTGAGTCATAGTAAAAGCTTGGGGACCCAAAATGATTCTGGGTTAAAAGCATTAACACTCTTTCCAGAAGGCTGCATATACAAATAGGACAGAGATGTTTTAAACGTGATCAAGAAGCACTTCCTCCCAGCATTCAGTTCTGTCTTCCCCACCTACCTAAGTTCTGCCCTATCAACTAGGCCAAGGCAGTTTCTTTATTCATTAACCAATAAAAGCAACACACAGACAGAAGGAACTCCTACACCACCTTTTTATTTTTCATCTGCCTTAAATCATTTTCTTAAACCTTTACAACTTGCATTTCAATGCCTTAGAGGCCTTTCTCAGACCCTCAGGACGAACATAAACTTTCAGCCTCTTTCCATCCAGCCATTTACTGTGAGACACAGGCAGTCACTGTGAAGCAAGATCCTTTAAACAAAGGAAAAGGAAAGCTATTTGAAACCTGTTTTGTGAGTTTATCTGTTTTCAGAGTCTGGGTAACAGGTAAGCTGTTTGTCTTTCTTGGCTGGAGACCTACTCACTCTAGGAAAGCGAGGCCCTGTGGCCGGATTTAAATGGATTAACAAGACAGCTCACCCTTGGGGAAGGAGTTGGTATGCTTGTTGCTGTTAAACTGAAGAAGCTACAGTTAGTCAATATCATCAGAGCTATGAGAAAGATGAATTATAGCAGTAAGTACAATCCAAATGGCCTATGTGAAAAGTTCCTGCACCCCACTAAGCCCCTCTGCTGATTTAATAATCCAA
The DNA here is from genome assembly GCA_004026605.1 of Ondatra zibethicus. Taxonomy (NCBI): domain Eukaryota; kingdom Metazoa; phylum Chordata; class Mammalia; order Rodentia; family Cricetidae; genus Ondatra; species Ondatra zibethicus. The sequence goes on from PVIU01006822.1 coordinate 76,380, forward strand.
GTCAGACCAAATCAAACCGAATTAGAAAAAGCCCAGGTTTAATGGATACAAATGCTCCTGGATGGCTTTCCAGACCCCCAGAGAGGAGATGGGAAAGGAAGACAGGAAAACCACGTGTTTGTTCTCTGGGGAGCAGTTTAAATACCCTGTGGGAGTGGTCTTGAGCATCTCTGGGGAGGGGTCATCTTTTGACGGACTTTCTCAGGGGTGGAGTCTGGACTGAGGCAACTCCAAGGGGGAGGAGCCTCCAACCAAACTTTCCAGACTCTGGATATATGGATGCCAGGAGCTGGAGTGGTGGCTTCCACCCAAGCACTATGTATCGGAGACTTACCCACTACCTAAGCAGTTGCTCTAGGCTCTGGAGGCCTCCATAACTTCGTTGGAGGCAAAGGTCATAGGTCTTCGGCCATCATACAGGACAGCATTTAATCTTCACCTATACACAGAGCAGCAGTAGCCTTCGGTTGTCAGACCCAGCTCTGAGAGACTTTCCTGTGGAGAAGGTACTTAGGAAAAAATGGTCTTACTTAAACCTGGCAGGGCAGAGCAATCAACCCAAAAGTGTCCACAGTTTGGGCAAAGCCCTAACAGCGAGCGAGGCTTAGGGCATTTTTCCCTAGTGGTTAGGGTTACCGCAATGCAGGTGGAGTCATTGTGCTCCATCTGTCTTTTTTGGAGACCAAAGGGTTCTTGGTATGAGCTTGAATGTCTGCTATGGATAACTTTTTTAATTAAGCATTTTAAATGTCATATTCAGAAGATCTCTGAAGAGTGTGAGGACCATCAGTCCACTAAGTATACCTGATTTTAGGTTTGACCTTGAAAAACACACTCACTTGTATGTTTTAAGTATCTCTAACAGTTTTAGTTGGTAGGTTTTTTTTTTGTTTTTTGTTTTTTGTTTTTTGAGACAGGGTTTCTCTGTAGCTTTGGAGCCTGTCCTGGAACTAGCTCTTGTAGACCAGGCTGTCCTTGAACTCACAGAGATCCGCCTGCCTCTGCTTCCCGAGTGCTGGGATTAAAGGCGTGCACCACCACTGCCTGGCTCTTATCTAAATTTTTTAGAAGCCTTGTGTTCAACAGTTATCAAAAACATATTGGTTTGACATACATCTTAAATCAGCTTTTGTTAACCTGGTTAGATCTTTACTGTCTTGCCTTCTTAGAGCCTCCCTTGGATTCCATTAAGCAGGATTCTGGGGTTTTATCTGGGGCACATTGAAGAAGTTCCCTGGCTATTTAGACTGTCAGCAGCAGACTGGGAGAAAGACACCTGTCATGACAGAAATAATAAAATCCTCATGCTTTTACATCAGCTGTGGTGTGAAAGGTGGTCTCTTGGGGCGACTCCTCCTCGGTGATTGGACTCTAGGGTCCAACAGATGAGTTACTTAAATACAGGATGCAATTCACAAGCTTAGTAAATGTTTTGAAAAACTTATCAGGTGAAAAAGCATCAGGCCAAGAGGCTACTGTTCCTCCCAAAGATGAGAGGAGAAAGACCACTGACCCAAATCAAGGCTAAATTAATTAAATCAAGTTCAAGTAATTAATTAAAGCAAGCTTTTTTATTCCTGTACATGACTGCCTCCCCCCAAGGTGGGGTTTGAAAGGTTAGCACTGGATGTGAAGAGACAAGACTTTTTGTTTGTGGTTTTTTTTTTTTTTTTTTTTTGGTTTGGTTTGGTTTGGTTTTTCGAGACAGGGTTTCTCAGTGTAGCCTTGGTTATCCTGAAACTCACTCTGTAGATCAGGCTGGCCTTGAACTCACAGAGATCTGCTTGCCTCTGCCTTCCAAGTGCTGGGATTAAAGGTGCACACCACCACCACCAGGCAAGACAAGGCTTTTTTAAAAAATTGTTTTTATTGTGCTATATGTTTTTCTTCACTGCCCTCCCTTCCTCTCTCCTCCCTTTCTACCTTCTCCCAAGGTCCCCATGCTTCCAATTTTCTTAACAGATCTTGTCTTTTTCTACTTCCCATGTAGATTAGATCCATTATGTCTCTCTTAGGGTCCTCTTTGTTGTGTAGATTCTCTGGGATTGTGGATTGTAGACTGGCTTTTCTTTGTTTTATGTTTAAAAGTCACTTATGAGTGAGTACTTATGATATTTGTCTTTCTAGGTCTGGGTTACCTCACTCAATATGATGTTTTTTAGATCCATCCACTTGCCAGCAAATTTCAAGCTGTCATTATTTTTTTCCACTGTGTAGTACTCCATTGTGCAAATGTACCACATTTTCCTTATCCATTCTTCAGTCGAGGGGCATTTAGGTTGTTTACAGGTTCTGGCTATGACAAACAAAGCTGCTATGAACATAGTCGAGCACATAAGATGAGGCTTTTATACAGGGGTAGGAGGTTTCCAAATGGAGAATTTGGCTGGCAAAATAGGCAGGGTTACAGGAGCAGAACATTATAATGAGTTAGTCCTGAAGCCCTCCTGAAATAAAGACTGAAGAACTCTAGGACAACTCTGAGGCCATTTCTGAGGCCTCTCAGCCTTAGTGCTCCCCTCCTCCCCTGGGAACCAAGGACCTAACAACTACACATGCACGTATTGAAATGTTGGGGAATTTCCATCTCCCTGTTTCCTTGTGGATGTTCTCCAAATAGAGCTCAGTTATTGAAATTGGGGCAAGATAACCCTCAGATGTTGACTCAGTTCCTGATGTATTGACTCAGTCCCTGAAATAGGGTCACAATGACCCACAGATGTTCCCCCTTACCCCACCTGATCTGGCAACCGCTCTCCTGCCCTGGCTCAGTCCAGTAGCCCTTTGTATAAGCCAATCATAAGAACTGAAAAACAACCCCCGGGTTTCCTTCACTTATTTCCCCTTCTATTTCTATAAAAATAGCCTGTGACAACTATTCAAGGTCCTTCACTTTTTTTTTTCTTCTAGGCAAAGTGATTTTTAGTCCTTCACCTTTTGAGGTGGATGGACCCTGTCGTGACAGAATAAAAATCCTCATGCTTTTACATCAACTGTGGTGTGAGAGTGGTCTCTTGGGGCTACTCCTCCTCGGTGATTGGACTTCAGGGTCCAACAAAGACATGGTTGCAAGGTGGGCATAAGAAGGTAGTCTTAACAACAGGTAGCCATAACTTTTTGGGTGGAAGCCTCACCCCAGCCCCTGGCATCCATATGCCCAAAGAGTCTGGAATGTTTGGGTGGAAGTTCCATCCCAAGACCCCTCCCCTGGGAGTTGCCTCAGTCCTGATTTCACCCCCAAGAAAGCCCACCTAACAAAGGCTAAGAACCCAGAGATGCTCAAGACCACTGCCACAGGGTATTTAAACAGTCCTCCAAAGCACAAATGTGGTTTTCCAGTCTTCCTTCCCCAGCTCTTCTCTTGGGGGCTGGAAAGCCATCCAGGAGCGTTGGTATCCGTTAAACCTGGGGTTTTTTAAAATTCAGTTTGATTTGGTCTGATTTGGATTATTGCATCAGTGGAGGGGCTTATTGGGGTGCAGGAACTTTTCAATAACAAGGTAGTCATATATGATCATATAATCTTTTAAAACAAAGATAGGGATGCAAGATGGTTATAAACATCTTTTTGTTTTGTTTTGTTTGGTTTTGGTTTATTGAGACAGGGTTTCTCTGTATAGCCCTGGCTATCCTTGAACTCGCTCCATAGAACTCAGAGATCCACCTGCCTCTGCCTCCTGAGTGCTGGGATTAAAGGTGTGCTCCATCACCACCACCAGCACCACCTAAGTATAAACAACTATTTGAAACAACTATTTGGAACGGGTAGGACAGAGCCATTTGTAGTTAAAGGTTATAGGTGGGGCAGAGCCAATCCTCAAGAAACAGAGTTTTAATCATAAATAGGAATGAGCCGGGTGGTGGTGGCGCATGCCTTTAATCCCAGCACTTGGAAGGCAGAGGCAGGTGGATCTCTGTGAGTTCTGCTCAAGGCCAGCCTGGTCTACAAGTATAAGAGCTAGTTCCAGGACAGGCTCCAGAGCTACAGAGAAACCCTGTTTCAAAGGGGAAAAAAAAAATAGGAATAACCCTAGTTTGTCTTTATTATAAGATGGCTTTGAAGCCTAAGATGGAGGCAGGCTGGTTCTTCACGACCACATCAAGGTGCCACAGAATATTCATATTTGTTTTATTTACATGCAGTTTCTTATATTGAAATAATTTATATCATTGCATGATGCAAATATCACCGTGTGGGCATACATTGGTATGTTTCTCTCTGGTTTCTTCCCTCAGTCCTCCAGCATCTCTTGACTACCCTTCGGGAGCTAAAGAGATGGTTCAATGGTTAAGAGCACTTGCTGCTCTCCCAGAGGACCTGGGTTCCAGCACCTACATAGCAGCTCACAGCCGTCTGTAACTCCAGCCTCAGCGGATCTGATATCCTCTTCAAGCCTCTGAGCGCACCAGGCACAGACATACATGCAGGCAAAATACCTATATACACAAAAAGAAATACATTTATTTAAAAACTATGAATTGCTTTCAGAAGACTCAGGTGGTTTGTGCATAGTTAGTCACTGATGCAAGACGATCAGCAGAGTCCCAGACTTCAAAACCCAGTGTGGTGAACATGGAGGTACATTTATTTTAGTTTCATCTCTGTTGCTATGGATAAAACAAACAAATAAAAACAAACAAACAAACAAAAAAAACCCCTCTGTCTTGTGGGTCTAGTGGCACAATCTTAATCCCAACAGAGGCAGTGATCTCTGAGTTCAAGGTCAGTCTGGACTACAGAGTGAGTTCCAGGACAGCAAGAACTGCATAGAGAAACCCTGTCTGGGGTAAAAAGAAAAAAGAAACAAAACAAAACCACAAAAACACTTGGGGGAGGAAGGAATTTCCATCACTGAAGGACGTCTGGGCAGCAACTTGTGGCAGAAACTTGTGTGCTTGCCAGCAGGTTTATGCTGAGACCGCCTGCTCAGAGGAATAATGCCATCCACAGCGGGCTGAGCCCTCTTACATAAATCAACAACTGAGGCAATCCCACCTGGAGATTTCACAGGATAATATGATCTGGGTAACTCCTCCCTTCTTAGGTCATGGTTAAAGCTAACTGGGACACCATCTCAAGGGAAAAGTTAATTACAAAACCAAATTGTTCCTAGGTCCCATGGAGGAAATGAATCAAAATAATTGGGGATGACGCCCAAGCATTGAGGAATTTTCAATATACGATAATGGGAGTCTTAAGATTTTTTTCTTCCTTTTTCTTTCTTTCTTTTTTTTTTTTTTTCGAGACAGGGTTTCTCTGTGTAGCTTTGGAGCCTGTCCTGGAATTTGCCTTGTAGACCAGGCTGGCCTCAAACTCACAGAGATCCGCCTGTCCGTGCCTTCCTAGTGCTGGGATTAAAGAGGCATGCACCACCACCACCCAGCAAGTTTTATTTTATTATTATTATTTACTTTATATGTTTGAATGTTTTGCCTACATTAGGTCTGTGCACCAAGTGCTTCTATATTGCTCTTGGAGGCCAGGAGAGGGTGTCAGATCCCTTGGATCTTGAGTTACAGACAAATAGTTGTGAGCTGCCATGTGGGTGTTGCGGATTAAACCTGGGTCATCTGGAAGAGCAGCCAGTTGTCTCCAGGACCAAGTTCAGTTTTATAAATAACTGCTTTATGGGAGATTATAGGTGGTTTTACTACCGAAATTTATGAATGAATAATCTCAGAACGTGATGAGTAAGCGCGGACAAGTCTTAGTTTGGCACTCCATAGACAATGTAAGGAAGAGTGCTGGACTAGACTAAGGGAAGAAGACTCTTTTCTGACTCCATGGCAGGTCTTTCTTTGAAGTCCACGGAGAGGAGGTTATGGACAGGTAAGGTTTGCCCACTCAGTGGAGAGCCAGCCTGATGGTTCACGCGGTTGGGTGGGAAGTGGGCTGTAGGGTTTTAAATGCTGCCATCTGGACTGACTGTCCTTCCTCCCAAGTCTGTCTGTGCCGCCATACGTCCCTCCAGAGAGTGCCCCTGACAAGATCTGTTGCAGATCCAGCCAAACCATTTTTCGCGCCAGCCTTTACCTGGGAGAGTGAGTCAGGCTGACTTCAAACAGGCTCCAGTGATTTCTAACGCTGGCACCTGGTGGGTGTGGTGAGCCTACCCTAGATAACAGAAACAAAAACACTTTGTGAGCTGCGCTGAAGCGACTCCTGCTTGTCATTACCCGGGGTCCATCCTGCTGGACATCACAAAGAAAAGTGGGTACTCAGCAGAACTCTAGTCCTCACAGTGAGTGTATGTTCTAGAAACATGCTAGGAAGCCTTAGACTGCTGGAGCATTGTCTCTTCCCATTTCCCTGGCACCATTGGGAATGCAAATGTCAGTTCTTACCACTCCTTGGAAATTAAACTCTGTGAGTTCGAGGCCAGCCTGGGCTCAAGAGCTAATTCCAGGACAGGCTTCAAAGCTATAGAGAAACCCTGTCTCAAAAAACAAAAACAAACAAACAAAACAAAACAAAAAACCCCGAAAATTAAACTGCCATATGTGAAAGTGGAGGTACCTAGCTTTGTTTTCATTTCCTTCTCTAGCCCTGGGTAGAGAGCTGGCATTCTGGCTGCCCACAAAGAGACAGGAGGAATAATTATCTCTGTGTTGTGTAAATTTCCTAAGAAATTAAACATTCCAACCTGCAGGGAAGCTCCTTAAGCAGGAAGGTAAACAGCTCAAAATAGCTTCAGAAAAAACCCCCAAGACCCACCAGAGCGACTAGACCCCTCCCCTCCAGGGTAAGCAGTAACTTAAGACACCCTCTCAGAAGAGTAGATCCAAGTGGCAAGATTCTGAGACCAGACCAGCTTGCGGGGAGGGGAGAAGCCGAAGCCAGCAGAGCCCATTAGAAGAGGTTTAGACCAGCTGAGGCGCCTGGAAAGGACACTCTCCAGGTTCCCAGCTCTGTGAGCTGTTTTCCCGCACTGGGGTGGGTGTTGGTGATGCATCTTTGAGTCATTTCTGCTCCTGTAAGAAACCCCTCACCCATGCTCTCATAAGTAACCCCAATAAAACTCATGGTCCACCGAGCGGAACTTTGGTGTTGTCTGTACTTTGGTCTGTGGTGGACTCCCTGTCCGGGGTGTCTTGAAACACCTCCTAATGAGAGAACATACATCTCCTTCCCGAAGCCTCCTTTTCAGGACAGCCCCTCGCAGCTGCTGTTACTATATCTGCCACAAGGCCTGCCCACTTCTTAAGTTACACAGAAAAGTGTGGATTCCCCCCCTCCACATCCCCGCCCCCGCCGGAGCCCAGGCACACTTCCCCAAGGCTCTGTGCTTTCTCATTTCTTTCCCTGTAGTCTCCTTCCACCTCTCCTTCCACCACCTGCTGATCATCTGTCTCCACTACGAGTGACGTCGTCTTTTCTCTTCCTCTTCCGTTTCTGTGCTCCTGGCCATTGCCAAGATTTAGAACTTGCCTGTCCTGTGGTTTTGTTTGTTTGTTTGTTTTGTTTTGTTTTTGCTTAAGCTCTAAGGAATTGTCCTCAAGCCTCCTGTCTTCTATCTTTACAAAACAATTTTAACTTTCTTATGTATTTGAGGCTTTTGTCTGTACCACGGGCATGCCTGGTGCAGGCGGAGGCCAGAAGAGGGCATCAGGTCCCCTAGAACTGGAATCATTTGGTCGCAAGCCACTCTGTGGATACTGGGAATTGAACTGGGATCCTCTGGAAGAGCAGCCAGTGCTCTTAACCACTGAGCCATCTCTCTGGCCCCTTTCTTTTATTAATGAAACTAACAATCTTAAAAAGGAACCCCAGTTTTCTTTGTGACGAACTGTTGCACATGTTGAGGCTGAATTTTAAAGTATTTGAGCTTCATCTTAGTAAAGCCGCCATACTTTAAAGGATGGATTTAAAACACGCAAGCAGCAACAGTTCCTTCAGCATCTCACGTCTGAATGAATACTTCATGGTTAACTAAGGGGTATAGAAATTTCTGAAGGTGTCCACTAATAAATAACCTTTCAGTCATTCCCTTCAGAAGAGTCTCCTGTGCCAGAACTTTACTGGTAATGACCATCACGAGTATGTAAATGGATGCAGATTTCACATACATGCACATTGCACACACATGCATAGATACACATTATACACATACACACATCACACAAACAATGCATGGTTACACACACGTGCAAAGATCTATAAAAGGGACTGAGGAAATGGCTCAGTGGGTAGAACACTCACTGTGCAAATGTGGACTGCCGAGTCTTGAGTCCCCAGAACCCTGAGAAGCTGGATAGGTGGCACACACCAGTAATTCTAAAACCTCAATGGTGATCTGGGGTCAGAGGCAGGAGATTCCCTGCGAGTTCACATTCCAGCTCGCCTAACATCCATGGTAGAGATTGAAAGTAAGGACTAAAACCCAAGGTTGTCCTCTGACCCCCATGTGTGCCGTGGTGCACACGTGCCCTCATTTGCACACCTGTATACTCAGACACAAGATTTAAAAGGAAACAAATAAAAATCATGTCTTGTAGTGAGAATAGTATCCTGAATCGTTTTTAGGTTGACCGTGTCTTGCAGCAAGCTACCACTGAGCTGTTCAAGCGTCTGACAGCAACAGACTGAGTCACCCTTGCAAGGTAGGGTAGGATTTGCCAAGACCAACAGAATCCCTGGTAAGGGTCGTGGAGCACACACAAGCACAGAACCTAGGGTTACTGTTGCTGTGATGAAACATCATGACCAAAAGCAATTTGGAGAGGAAAGGGTTTATGTGGCTTACACATCCTAAATCACCATCCACTGTGGGAAGCCTCATCAATCACTAATTAAGAAAATGCCCTACAGGCTTGTCTGTCTACAGCCTGGTTTTATGGAGGCATTTTCTTAATTGTCAGATGACTCCAGCTTGTGTCAAGTGAATATAAAACTAGCCAGCATACCTTCCCAGACACTGTTTTATCTGTGGGGAATCTGTAGTCACCTCTGCTGCAGTACTCTGAACCCAGGCTTTACACTACCTTTCTTGTAGAATTGGAGCTACCGAAACTGCGGCTCCTGGGAGATTGGTGGACACTGGTGAGTCTGAGGACCAGGCGGCTATGTGTTGTTGTTTACCACCCACAAGTTGCCCTTGGTGAACGTAAATGGTATTTTCACCAACATGAACAAGTCATTTTCTCCATTGTTGGTGCCTTTGCAGTTTGAGAGCAGAGGTTAATGTTACATTTTCCCAGAAAAGGACAATATTCACAGACTGAGGTAGAACTAAGTTCCTAGTTGTAGTTCAAAGTTTACAAAGAGGAGTCAGACATGGTAGTTCATGCTTGTAATCCTGGCTCCCAGGAAATAGAGGCAAGGGGATGGTGAGCCCTTGGGCTACAGAGCAAGATCTTATCTCACACACATACACATGTGTATATATATGTGTGTGTGTGTCAGACATATTTACATATTATGCATATATTTCCATAAAAGGAATATTTAATGATTAATAAAAAGAATTTTTAGCATATTTTCTTCCTTTGTTAATCATGTTTAGACTGAAGTAGAAATATTACTTATAGGTGGCATAAAAGAGCCGGGCAGTGGTGGCCACAGAGAAACCCTGTCTCGAAAAAACATAAATAAATAAATAAATAAATAAATAAATAAAAAATAGGTGGCATAAAAGAAATGAGTGCATTAAAATTTTTATGAGATGATTTTTGTCTCCCTAACATTTTCTCCTCTGAAAAATATATAAGGAAATAAAAACATGGAAACACAGAGAGAAATGTTAAATTTGTTGGGTCAAACTCTGTTTGCAAAACCATTGCAATAATTATATGCCATTAATATTTTTAACATGGAAATACATGGGTTCTAGTGTACACACAGAAAAGGAAGTTTTTTTTATTTTGTTTTGTTTTGTTTTCTGAGACAGGGTTTCTCTGTAGCTTCGGAGCCTATCCTAGAACTAGTTCTTGTAGACCAAGGTAACCTTGAACTCACAGAGATCCACCTGCCTCTGCCTCCTGAGTGCTGGGATTAAAGGCATGCACCACCACCCCTGGGCAAAATTTTGTTTTTTATTTTTTAATTATTGGTGTATGTGTATTGTGTGACTGTATGTAGTTCTGTGCATATGTGATGCATGTACCTTCAGAGTTCAGAAGAGGATACCAGATACCCTGGGCCTGGAGTGACAGGAAGTTGTGAAGGGACATAAACCAACTCTATTTTGAACTAGGCCCCAAGGTGGCTGTCAGCAGAGCGGGAAGTTCTCTAGACTGGAGCCCAGATGCTGAAGGTGGATATCAGCAGAGTGGAAAATCCCCTGGACTGGAACCAATCAGAGAGGCACCCGTACCCCTTATGCCCACAACAATAGATTTGTGATTTTTTTTTTCTTGCCTTTATAAATCCTGCCTAAGAATGGTTGGGGCACCTTCTCTGGCCCCCACTGCGTGGGTGTGCAAGATGAGGTCCAAATTGCAATTTTCATAATTAAACCTTGCTTTTGCATTTCAATGAGTCTGTGTCTCTAGTGGTCTTCTTGGGGTCCTTGTGAGTTGGGCACTACATTTGGGGGCTCATCTGGGATCCTCAGAAGATCCCTGAGATCCCAAGACCACAAAGGTTTAAGCTGGCTGGATGGGTGGGTTACAGCGCTGTCTCTGTCTGTCTTTTGTTTGTCTGTAAACCTCCATTTCAGAAGCGGCCACATTCAGCTCTCTGTCAGGTTCTTGCCTTAGCGGACATGCTTGCAAGGCAGACCTGGATGGACCAGGAGACATTCTGGGCCCTCGTCTGGGAAGTCAGCGGACTTCCATCAGTAATTCTGATCTGGGGGACAAGGAAGTACTCTTAGAGACCTCCTTCCCCATCTGTATGTTTTTGGAATTATTGGGCCCCCTTTGCCAGGACTCACATTCCGGGACCATCTGTAGACCGCGGTCATTCGTTTAGAATCCTCTAACTGTAGCCTGTGCCACAGTCCCTGTCCTAATTGTGTGTCTGCCATTTGTTTGGCTGCTGACTGACAGACTGAAGATAGGGAATGTTTCCTCAACCCCCTTAGAGTTGATGCTGGCACATTGGCGGGAGGTCAGGACCCCCCCCCATAACAACAGTATAGACATTAAGAAAGGAAAATGGGTAATTTTTTTATTCCTCAGAATGGCCCTCTTTCGACATAGGCTGGCCTTCAGAGGGGACTTTTGACCTAGACACCATAGGCCAAGTGAAGGAGCAGATTTTTCAACCCAGGACAGAGCATCCGGAACAGATCCCTTACAAAGTAACTTGGAGAGAGTTGGTGGACGGGCTGCAGGGCCCCTTCCCCTGGATTAAACCCTTTCTCCTTCCACCCCAGCCCTCCGCCCCTATACAGGTGTTTCTCTGTGAAGCCAAAGGAAGATAACAAATTCTCCAAGGGGGTACTGAGGTGTCTGAAATTTTTCCTCCTCCCTACACTCCCCAGCCTCTGCCACGCAGCTCCTGTCCCTCCCCCAATTCCTGAGCCCCAGCCTGGGGCCAATCAAGGGCCAGCACAGGCTACTCAGAAGCTGCGAGAGTGGTGGTAGGGATGGTACCCCAGTTAGAAACCTCAGTTGTCCTTCCTCTCAGGCCAGCAGGGCCAACAGATGAGGATGGGTATCAGCCTTTTCACTATTGGCCCTTTGCAACCAGCGATCTATATATACAATTGGCATACCCAGATGCTCCTTTTTCTGAAAAACCCCAAGATCTTATTAGCCTGTTGGAAACTGTCCTCTTCACCCACCAGCCCACCTGGGATGACTGCAGCCAACTGTTGAAAATATTGTTCACCACTGAAGAGCAGAATCAGATCCTTGAAGCAGCCTGGAAATTGGTTCCGGAGTCAACCAGAACTCCTGTTACAGATCTGGCTCTCATTATTTTCCTGCCACTAGACCCGAATGGGATTACAACACAGCACAAGGTAAGGAGATGCTCCATGTCTATCATTAGACTCTATTGGCAGGTCTCAAGGCGGCGGCTCACAAGCCTACCAATATGTCCAAAGTTTATGTCATAAGGCAGGGGGCAGATGAAAGTCCAGCAGCCTACCTAGAAAGACTCCTTGAGGCCTTCCGGCAATATGCTCTGTCCCAAATGGTGATGTTTGCCTACATAAACCAGGCTGCTCCTGACATTAGGAAAAAATGACAATCTTTAGAAAGGCTAGAAGAAAAAAATCAGAGAATTAGTGGCAGTGGCGGAAAAGTTTTACAATAAGAGAGAGACAGAGGAACAGAAGGAAAAAAGAAGGGAGAGGTTAAAGGAGAGAGAAAAACAAGATAGAAAGCAGGAAAGGAACTTGGCCTGGATCCTGGAACGGCAACAAGCGCAACATAGACAAGCCCTGAAAGAAACCCTGATGGCGACAGGCACCAGACCGCCCAAACCGTCAAAAGACGCTGAAAGGAGACTGCGACCCAAACTCAAGGTAGGCAAGAACCAATGTGCCTATTGTAAGGAAGAAGGGCATTGGGTTAAAGACTGACCTAAGAAGGAGGCCATCCAGCCTGAGTGCTTCCGGCAGCCTGCCGGAAGACAGTGACTAGGGGACATGGGCTCAGAACCCCTCCCTGAACCTAGGGTAACCCTAAATGTGGAGGGGAAAACTATTGATTTTATGGTAAATACAAGAGTAGACAACTCAATCTTATTAAAACCAGGGGGCAGAGGGGTCAATTCCACCAAAATGACCTGGGTCCAAGGGTCCATAGGGACCAAATCTTACTCATGGACTACCTGAAGAACAGTGGACTTGGGAATGGGATGGGTAACCCATTCATTCCTAGTAATACCTAAATGCCCCGACCCTCTGCTGGGCTGAGACTTCTTATCCAAAATGAAAGCCCGAATTCATTTCCCTGAGAAAGGAGCCAAACTGGTCCATCAGAATGGAGAGCCAGTCAGGGTCTTGGTCACTAGTGGCTTGGCTGAGGACTACAAACTCTACCAGGAATCAATAACACCAGAGCCTGATATAGAGAACTTGCTTCAACAGTTCCCTCTGTCTTGGGCAGACAGGAGGCATGGGAATGGCCCTTCACAGGGCCTGGGTCTACATTGAGATCAAAGCAGGAGCAGATCCTGTTAATGTTCACCAGTATCCCATGCCACTGGAAGCAAAGAGAGGCATCACCCCCCACATATGGAGGCTATTAAGGCTTGGGGTCCTAAAACCTATCCAGTCTGCCTGGGCTACACCCCTGTTGCCAGTTAAAAAGCCTCATACTAATGACTATCACCCAGTGCAGGACTTGAGGGAAGTCAAAAGAGTAATGGACATACACCCTACCTGTCCCTAACCCTTATACACTGTTGAGTACCCTGCCTCCTACCGGCAATGGTGCACTGTACTGGATCTCAAAGATGCATTCTTCATTATCCATTAGCCCCTAAGAGCCAGGCCTTCTTCTCCTTTGAATGGCATGACCCAGAGATTGGAATAAGTGGGCAGCTGACTTGGACCCAGCTGCCTCAAGGCTTCAAAAACTCTCCCACCATCTTTGATGAGGCACTGCATGAAGACCTGGAGGGAATATCGACTCCAAATCCCAGAGGTGAGTCTATTACAATACATGGATGACCTGTTGCTTGCTGCAGAGGATCGAGAAAGTTGCATGAGAGGGACTGAGCATCTGTTGCACACCCTTGGAGAACTAGGATACCGAGTATCAGCAAAGAAGGCTCAGATCTGTCAATGACAGGCAACCTATTTAGGATATGTTCTTAAGAAAGGGCAGAGATGGTTGTCAGAGGCCTGTAAAGATCCCAAACCCCAAGTCGGCCAAACAAGTTAGAGAATTTGTGGGGATGGTGGGATTCTGCTGCCTATGGATCCCTGGGTTTGCTGAGATTGCCAAACCCTTATATGAGGCCACAAAAGGAGGTCAGTACTTTATCTGGATGGAGGAGAGACAAAGGGCATTCGGAGCTCTAAAATGCAAGCTCCTGGAAGCCCCGGCCTTGGACTGCCAGATGTGAGTAAACCCTTTCTTCTCTTTGTTGACTGAGGTTTCTGTCCCGCCCAGTTCCCACAATTATTCAGTCCCAAAGAAACACACAGAGGTCTACATTAGTTATAAACTGATTGACCCATTAGCTCAGGCTACTTATTAAGTAATTCTTATAACTTACATTAGCCCATAATTCTTGTCTGAGTTAGCCACGTGGCTCGGTATCTTATTTGGCGAGGCAGTCACCTGTGCTTCCTCTGAGGCTGGGTCATAGTTATGCGCTCCCTCATGGGGACTAGGTTCTAGCTCAGGTCCTCTAACAGTAGCAAGCGCTTTTAACTGCTGAACCATCTCTCCAGCCCCTTGTTTGTTTCATTTCATTTTGCTTTGTTTTAGTGCTTGATAGGCAAGCGCTACCACTGAGCTACATCTTAGCATCGTTATTAGCAGCAGCAGCAGCGCATGCACTGTGGTGGTCAGTGCAGGTCTGTTTGCCTGCTCATGTGGAACTCAGGGGACAACTTTTGGTTCTTTTTTTCCATGATGGGTTCCTGGGAGAGAATTCAGGTGGTCAGACTTGTACAGCAAGCATTTTTACCTGTTCAGCCGTCTCATCAGCCTTGCTTTTTTGGTTGTCTGAGAGGATGGAGCGTGTCTCACTTCGTAGCCTGAAACTCACTACATAGCCTAGCCTGGCCTTGAACCCAAGGTAATATCTGAAATTACCTGGCACGAGTGAGAAGGAAACACGGAACACGCAACAAACCCGCTTAGGAGTTTATTAGAAGGGGCATGTACAGGCCTGGGGAATAGTCAGTGTTCAGAGAGAGAGAGAGAGAGAGAGAGAGAGAGAGAGAGAGAGATGGTGTGTCTAGCTTTTTTTTCTCATTATTATGTTGAATTTATTAATTCGAACAGTCTTTAGTTGGTATGTTTTGAAGATAGGTTACAAGCTGAATCCAAATGAGAATCTTTGATTTCCTGAGAAGACTTTTTTCTAGTGAGTTTAAATTCTTTCTTTTTTAAATTTTTTTATTTATACATTTTATTTGAAGATGTGTGGATTGATATCCGGGTCTTCTATTTGGTTCCATTGGTCCTCCTGTCTGTTCTCATGCCAATACCGGGCTGTTTTCAGTACTGTAGTTCTGTAGTAGAGTTTGAGCGTGTCTAGCTTTTTAAAAGCTGCCTAGCACATGTGCACAGGGGGTTGGTGTGACTACATCATATGCAGATGATGGGCTCACGTATGCGTGCAAGGGCTTAGCTGAGTCATAGTGGATGTAACCAAGCATACGTGCACGTGGGTCATGTGGGGCCCTTTAACATTCAGGCACTTCTGCTTAAGGCATGCATGACTCTAGAATCTGGAAGTGCGGCCTTATTTATGGCTGAATAATTCAATATCTCCTGTTTCATTCTTCCAAGTGCTAAACTGAATGACTTCACACTCATCAGTCACTACTGTCTGCCTGCTCAGTCTAACTGCTCTCAGTATTACAGTTTCTCCTAGAACATAGAAAACATAACTCAGTTATGGTCACTCTATCTCCTAGAACAGACAATGACTCCTAAAAAAGGTTTAAGGTGACTGATTTTTGTCTTTCTCTAGATTCTTTACTAAATACACAGCAAAGAAAGCAAAATTTAAAATGATTAATGATTCTACGAATAGTGATGGCTTGAAAATATACATACCACACCTGCGGTTCTCAGGACTATGGTGGCATTCTGGGATATTTAGCCTCCACAGGATATGGAGGTAGAACATGGCTCCTGGCCATCTTTGTAGATGTGGGCAACAAAGATTAATGTAAAACTAAAACAGCCTGTTAGAGAAGTCTCTCTGACTCCAAACAACAAACACAGCCAAAGTCTCACGCCACACTCCACAACTACAGTGCACAATCTCCAACCTCAGAGCCCAAGGACTGAAGCAAGCCAGAAGGAAGTGTTGTCTTCCTCCTGTACAGAAAGGTACACACATCCCTTCCTTACCTCCTGCCCCAAAGCTCTTCATCTCAGGACACCAGATCATCTGAGGAAATCTGCAGGGCTCCCATGGAGTGTGGCCTTACCCTCTACAACCCTTTCAGGTAGTGGCCTCAGAACCCTGGGGTGTTTTTCTAACATCATTAGCCTCTGTGGACAAATGGCTCCTTGAGGGGATCCTGCAGGTGTCAGACAAGCAAGTAAACTGCAGGAAGAGGTGAGAATGAAAACCTGGTACAGATTGACCTCGTCAACCTGGATCAGACTATTCTCATCATATTTAAAACACGGTACAATTAGGGAAGAGGTTTCCAGGCAACAATCAGTCCGGTTCCAGGTGCACAATAAGGTTTAAGGCGTGACCACATAGATGGTCCTCTACAAAGTTCACGTGACCACGACGGTGGGTTCTATAGCTAAAATGTCTAGAACCTAATGTGGTCTTTGACCAAGAGCACAGAGGTCAGAAGGCCTTAAAGTACTTATGACATCAGCCCCACAGATGGATAACAGTCTAGGGAGGGAAGAGTCTGGGATAATCATGACATCAGCCCCACAGATGGATAACAGTCTAGGGAGGGAAGAGTCTGGGATAATCAGTCTGGGAAATTGGGTGAGGTCTGCCTCCTCAGAGAGCCAAAGGTTACCAGGTCATTAACAAAATACACTGCGAGCCTTCTGAACAGGAAAGCAGGTGTTTTACCTCCTCCACTGAGGAGAGGCCTTGTGTGTTTAACATTCCTAGTTCCCTAGTGCTCTGTGAACACAGGGACCTTTGTGCCCCCAACATCACTTGGTACCCCCCACTTTAATTTTTTTCTTATGCTTATTTTGTGTGTGTGTGTGTGTGTGTGTGTGTGTGTGTGTGTGTGTGTGTCTACAGGCATGCATGTGGAGGTCAGAGGACAATTTTCTGTTCCTACTAGGTATTAAGTTGGGAGCTTAGGCCCCAGCCCCTTGCATCTATCCTAGCCCCCTGACCTTGAGAGTAGCACTCTGGACTCTAAATCCCAGCAGGCCAGGTCCTGACCCCAGCCCCATGCATCTATCCCAGTCTCCAGGCCTGAGAGTTTGTATTGGTCTGGACTCCACATCCCAGCAGGCCAGGTCCTGACCTCTCCCTGGTTGGGGGAGGTCAGGACCATGCCCAAGAATATTTAAGTGAACTCCCAAAAGAGGAACACGTGTGGTCTCCTTTTCTTCCTTCCAGTGGTGTGTTCGTGCAGCTTCCCGGTTTCCTTTTGGGGCTACCAGAGAGCGCAGAACTCCCACTAAACCTGGATATCTCTTAATTTGGCTTGTTTTGATTTGGCTTGATTGGGATTTGCATTGGCAGAGAGCTCGAGTTAGGAAAATATTCCTAACACTAGGTGGGTCCTGGAGATTGAACTCAGGCTTGGTAGCAGACACCTTACCTGCTAAGACATCTTCCCTGTCCTTGATGGTCATTTTAAACAAATAATTAAAACATTATACTCCAATTACAAGTAATATAGTAGGACGAACAAATGATTTCATGTAAGCAGCAGCTAAGGAAAAACTGAAGGATTTGGAAGTGTTTGGTGGAAAGTTCCAAACCTCTCCACTGGAAGTTGCCATAGTCCAGACTCCACCTCTAAGAAAGTCCATCAAATGCTGACCCCTCCCTAAGGAGGGTCAAGACCACTCTCATAGGCTGTTTAAACAGCCCCCCAGAGAATGAACACGTGGTCTCCTGGGTTCTCCTTTTCCCTTCTCGGTGTTTTCTTAGAGGGCCACCCGGGAGTGCTGGCATCCATTAAACCTGGGCCTTTTTAAATTCAGTTTGATTTGGTCTGGTTTGGATTATTGTGTCAGCAGAGAGGTTTGTCGGGCCAGAAAAACTTAACTGGGAGAAGCATGTAATACAAATTGGAAGCCAAGTGTGGTGGCATACACCTTTAATCCCAGCACTTGGGAAGCAGAGGCAGGTGGATCTCTCTGAGTTCCAGGACAGCCAGGACAACTTACAGAGACCCTGTCTCAAATACCTGACCCCTCATGAAAAAAAAATGTAGAATAGAGTTTTAGGAAACCAGAGATTCAGTTGCCCATGGAAGTATGAGACTTAGCTGAGCTTCACAAACATCAGCACAACTTTCCTGTGTGGCGAGTGTATCAATGGGCTGAGCTGGACACTGAGAGCTTGACAAACAGTTCAGATGGGCGACAGAGATGGCACACTGGGTAAAATGCTTGAGGACCTGAGTTTGGATAATGTTAAAAACCAGCTGTGATGATAGTTCCTGTAATCCCTGGACAGGGTGGGGTGGGGCAGAGCCAGGTGATCCTCAGGGCTTGCTAGCCAGCCAGTCTAGATGAAAGACATCCCAGGTGCAGTGAGAAACCACATCTCAAAATATCTGGAAATGATAGAGAAGACACCAAAGTGGACCTCTGTCCTCCACATGCCCAGGCGTGGGTGAGTGTACCCTTTACACTCATGAAGACCCCAGCAAACACACAAAATTGAAGGAAGAAGATAAATTGGGATATGTTAGGAAGACTGACGGTGGAAGTGGCTCAATTTATACAAGTTTGGCTCTTCTGACGTGGGAGTCCCCTCTGTGTACTGTGATTAATGAATAAAGAAACTGCTTTGGACCTATAGCAAGGCAGAACGTAGGTAGGCAGGGAAAGCTAGGCTGAATGCTGGGAGAAAGAAGGGTGGTGTCAAAGAGATGCCATGTAGTCCTGCTGGAGACAGACACAGGAACTTTAGCCGGTAAGCCACAGCTGTGTGGCGATACACAGATTAATAGAAATGGGTTAAATTAATATGTTAGAGTTAGCCAATAAGAAGCTAGAGCTAAGAAAACAGTACAAAGAGTCAATGAGACAAAGAGTTGGTTCTTTGAGAAAATCAACAAAATAGACAAACCTTTATCCAAACTAACCAAAAAGCAGAGAGAGAATATTCAAATTAACAAAATCAGAAATGAAAAGGGGGACATAACAACAGACACTGAGGAAATACAGAGGATCATCAGGTCATATTCTGAAAACCTGTACTCCACAAAATTGGAAAACTTAAAGGAAATGGACAACTTTCTGGATAAATATCACTTACCAAAATTAAATCAAGACCAGATAAGCAAATTAAACAGACCTATAACTGCTGAAGAAATAGAGTCAGTCATCAAAAGTCTCCCATCCAAAAAAAGACCAGGACCAGATGGTTTCAGCTCAGAATTCTACAAGACTTTCAAAGAAGAACTAATACCAATACTCCTTAAATTATTCCACACAATAGAAACAGAGGGAACATTGCCAAACTCTTTTTATGAGGCTACAATTACCCTGATACCCAAACCACAGAAAGACAATACTAAGAAAGAGAATTACAGACCAATTACACTTGTGAACACTGATGCAAAAATACTAAATAAAATACTAGCAAATAGAATTCAAGAACACATCAGAACCATCATCCACCATGACCAAGTCGGCTTCATCCCACAGATGCAGAGATGGTTCAACATACGAAAATCTGTCCCTGTAATCCACCATATAAACAAGCTGAAAAATAAAAACCACATGATCATCTCATTAGATGCTGAAAAAGCATTTGACAAAATACAACATCCCTTCATGATAAAAGTCTTGGAGAGAACAGGGATACAAGGAACGTACCTAAACATAATCAAGGCAATACACAGCAAGCCAACAGCCAACATCAAACTAAATGGAGAGAAACTCCCAGCGATTCCACTGAAATCAGGAACAAGACAAGGTTGTCCACTCTCTCCATATCTATTCAGTATAGTTCTTGAGGTCTTAGCTAGAGCAATAAGACACCAAAGGGAGATCAAGGGGATACAGATTGGAAAAGAAGTCAAACTCTCACTGTTTGCTGATGATATGATAGTTTACATAAGTGATCCCAAACATTCTACCAAGGAACTTCTACAACTCATAAACACTTTCAGCAATGTAACAGGATACAATATTAACTCAAAAAGAAAAATCAGTAGCCCTCCTATACATAGACGATAAAAGGGCTGGGGAAGAAATCAGGGAATCAGCACCCTTCACAATAGCCACAAATGACATAAAATATCTCGGAGTAACTCTAACCAAACAAGTGGAAGACTTGTATGACAAGAATTTTAAATCATTGAAGAAAGAAATTGAAGAAAACACCAGAAAATGGAAAGACCTCCCATGCTCTTGGGTAGGCAGAATTAACATAGTAAAAATGACAATCTTACCAAAAGCAATCTACAGATTCAATGCAATGCCCATCAAAATCCCAGCAAAATTCTTCAAAGACCTCAAAAGAATGGCACTCAACTTCATTTGTAAAAGCAAAAAACCCAGGATAGCCAAAACAATCCTGTGCAATAAAAGAATTTCTGGAGGCATCACAATCCCTGACTTCAAACTCTACTACAGAGCTACAGTGCTGAAAACAACCTGGTATTGGCATAAGAACAGATAGGAGGACCAATGGAACCGAATAGAAGACCTGGATATCAATCCACACATCTTTGAACACAGCTGATCTTTGATAAAGAAGCAAAAAATATCAAATGGAAAAAAGTATATTTAACAAATAGTGCTGGCATAACTGGATTACAACATGTAGAAGAATAAAAATAGATCGATATCTATCACCATGCACAAAACTCAAGTCCAAATGGATTAAAGACCTCAACATAAAGCCAGCCACACTGAACCTTATAGAGGAAAAAGTGGGAAGTATACTTGAACACATTGGCACAGGGAACCACTTCCTAAATAGAACCCCAGCAGCACAGATACTGAGAGAAACAATTAATAAATCGGACCTCCTGAAACTGAAAAGCTTCTGTAAAGCAAAGGACACAGTCAACAAGACAAAACGGCAGCCTACAGAATAGGAAAAGATCTTCACTAACCCCACATCAGACAGAGGTCTGATCTCCAAAATATACAAAGAACTCAAGAAATTGGACACCAAAAGATCACATAATCCAATTAAAAAAATGGAGTACAGACCTAAAAAGAGAACTCTCAACAGAGGAATCTAAAATGGCTGAAAGACACTTAAGGAAATGTTCAACAGCCTTAGTCATCAGAGAAATGCAAATCAAAACAACTCTGAGATTCCATCTTACACCTGTAAGAATGGCCAAGATCAAAAACACTGATGACAACTTATGCTGGAGAGGATGTGGGAAAAGGGAACACTTCTGCTTTGCTGGTGGGAATGCAAGCTGGTACAGCCCCTTTGGATATCAGTGTGGTGATTTCTCAGAAAATTAGGAAACAACCTTCCTCAAGACCCAGCAATACCACTTTTGGGAATATATCCAAAGGATGCTCAATTGTGCCACAAGGACATGTGCTCAACTATGTTCATAGCAGCTTTGTTTGTCATAGCCAGAACCTGGAAACAACCTAAATGCCCCTTGACCGAAGAATGGATAAGAAAAATGTGGTACGTTTACACAATGGAGTACTACACAGCAGAAAAAAATAGCGACAGCTTGAATTTTGCAGGAAAATGGAT
>PVIU01006823.1:0-98701 GCA_004026605.1 Ondatra zibethicus
ACAGGTAGTATTACAAGGTAGTCATAGGTGGTCATATAACCTTTTGAAACAAAGGTATGGTTGCAAAATTGTCATAAACAACTTTTGAAACAAAGACATGATTGCCTTTCCTGGAACAGTCAGTACAGAACCATTTGTAGTTAAGATTACAGGTGGGAATTGGTTCAGTCTTTGAGAAACAGAGGTTAAATCATAAACACGAATGAATCTTGTTTGTTTTTATTATAAGATAGCTTTCAAACCTAAGATGAAGGCAGGATGGTTCATCAATATTGGTTTCCTTGTCCGGGTCATTACTGGACACCATTACCTTCTGAAGTAGTGGAGCTGAATCCATGTAAAGTGTGGATCATTACCACAGATGCCTACAAAGGGTAGAAGTTTGTTCTGATACACTGGAGAGGGTCAGTGGTACTTTAGAAAGAGAACAGCTGTTCGGCTTCATTTGACATATCACAGAAGAATACATGCCCATACAGCAAGAGGCTCCAATATTTGAAGAAACCTTCACAATGCAAATTTCTACATAGTATCTTCCTACTTATAATAGGAAGTTGCCTGATTAAAAGCAACTCCACATATCCGAGGGGTGAATTTTGACACAGGGTCTCATTTTTCATTGAGATCTATCTAGATTCTAAACACTGAATAGCCAATAAACAACCCATTTCTCCTCTGACCTCTCTCTTTGTGTAAGACAGGCCAGTGAAACTATTTGATCTGAAAAGGAACACACTCCTAGAAGCAACTTATTTAATACTTATTTATTTTTGCCACTGGACCTGAGTGTTGAACATAAATGTTGCTTTTCTTTAATCCCCTGTTAAACATTAAAATGTCATTGGGTTAATAAAAAACCTAATCAACTAAAATCTTCTGCTGACACTCATCAACTGATAGATGATAGAAATAAAGCAAAGCTCCTAAGAAAGGAGTCCACCTGGGAAAGAATGCAGAGACCCTAGATACACAGAAGGGAGGGCTTGTCACAGCACAGATTGCTGGTCCCTCTCAATGTTTCTAATTTGATAGACTGAAGTGGGGCTGAGATGAACATTTCTAGTAGGTGATGCTGCTGGTCATTGAGAACAGCTGCCCCAAGGGAACGCAGCGCAGGAAGACTGTCCAGAGTGAGCCATAGACTTTGCTCAGCCATGCAGGAGCTGAGATGGGAGAGACCATAGTACCTTCATTTGTTGTGTAACATTTGTTTGAGCCTGACTCTGCTGCCAGTTTGCTCACTCAAAAATAATTTATTGACACTACCCATGTGCCAGCTATTGGCTTAGTCATAGGTCCATAAGTTAATTAGCCATTTCATTATCCCAGAGCCATTTAAATATTTATTGAGCACCTAATATTGGTCAGGGCATGAACTAACATCTGGAAAGAGGCAGGTCTCCTGGCTTCTCTGGTGTCATTCATATTTAGAAGAGACCTTGAAGGAAATCTTGGCTGTTTGTGTGTAGGCTAAAGAATACACAGTAGAGCAGTTGGTCATGCTGTCATGGGGGACTGTGATGCTCTGCACAATCCTGAAGCTCAGTTGCAGAGATGTCTGTCTCTCCTTTGCTGACAGCTTGGCCCTTTGGGTCCAGTTGGGGACAATGAGCACTTTTCTGTTAGTAGAAAGCAGGTTGTACCTTTTCTGTAGTTGCCTCTGTGTTTGGCAGCAGGACTCTAGACATGCTTTTGCTAGAAACAGTGCCTGTCCAATAAAGACAAAATAAAAGTGTATGTTAGGCAGCCTGTCAAAGCTGCCCCAAGGCTGCTCTCCTGCAGTGTTTCATCAAAAATATACTGTGTGCTCTGCAGAGATCTGCCCCTTTCCTGGGTCTGCAGGGCAGTGGTTAATAGAGGTCAAGGAGTCCCAAACGTATCTGGTTTCCCACTCCCAAGATTGTTCCTGATGACAAGTAATTCTTATGTTTCTCCTCTCTCTCTCTCTCTCTCTCTCTCTCTCTCTCTCTCTCTCTCTCTCTTTCACTCACTCTCTCTCCCTTCTGGTAGTTCTCTATTCTTTTTGGGTTCTGGTCTCTTTTTACTAATGCAGTATGATCATACTGAAGACAAAATGGCACTCTTGGTATTGTCTGGGTTTTTGTTCCCTTGATTTTCTGAGTCTTAAACATAAAATCCTTTGAATCATGGATGTGGCCAATAGAGCTAATAGTAGCTTTCCAAGGGTTCTGATGGTGGATTCTCCATGTGTCTTATAGGTTACATGATGAAAGAATATTAGCAAGGGCTTAATACATTCTCCTCATTTCTGGATAAAGAAACAGCCTCCAAGAGTCTGGTGACATCTTCCAGTTCTGAGTAGGGAAGCAATAAAAAGCCTTCTCTTGCCTTACAGCACTGTATTCCTCACTACACCTGGAGGGTCCACCCTGATGCTTCCTGTTGTATACAGTGGAGATTAGAAGGGTGCAGAAAAAAATAAGTTGAGGCCAGTGAATAAATATTTCAATAGGCCAAGATGCAATTAAAAATAACCTTATGAAAATAAAGGTCCCAGGGGACAAATAACAGAGGAAATTTTAGCAGAAATTTTACTAGGCTCAGGTAAAGTTCTCCATAAAACCTGTAAAATCCATTAAGCAGTTTCAGGGAAATCTATGCCACCTTTTACTGTAGTAATTTTAATGAGACTGATAAATGCAGTTCACCAATAGATGTTGAAATCTTCTTCTAGAAATGATAACATTTAATTTTCATATGTGCTCAGGAAACTATTTAAATTTATATTTCTTGTCTTTGTTGCTGACAATAAACTTTATTTGACATTAGTGAATATAAAAACATAATTGGATGCAATAACTCTCAGTGTTTATCTACCATTACCATATCTCACTGAAAAGATGACTCAGATCTTTGTCTCTCATGACCTGAGCTTCTTTTGCTTCAATTTTGTCATATCAACCCAAGGCTCTTTTTCATTCTTTCCAGCCAAATGCAAGTGTCATCATTCACCCCCTCTCATCTTCACAGTGTTGTTGGTTCTTATTTTGAAACTTGAGACAGATTGTGTCATTATCCTCAGTGTCCTGAGAGAAAAGTCTTTCACTGAGAATAAAGTGCTAAGAGACCCTACACACTCTACCGACACTTGGAAACTCATCTCTTACTATCTTCTTGACTGCACTTCCTGCCTACCCAAGTAATATTATCTCCTTTCTCAGGCCTGCTATAGGGTTGAAGATTATATAGTTGTAGTTACATTCCTCCTATGATCTAGCCAAGCCATTGTTAAAACATTTAGCATATGTTCCTTACTTAATATTGTTTATGATGGTTGTAATTCTAAACTTATACTTGATATCTGTTCCTAGTGTATATAGTTTTGCATTGGGTTTAGAACTCTCTTATTTAAACAAAAGAGGGAGGTGCTGTGGGAGCTCTTTCAGCCAATAGCCTTTAAGGTAATAGCCCACTTGGGCATGGTCTCTTATACTATAAAAGCAGTTTTAAAGCATGCACTCACTCTCTTGCTTCTGGCTCTCACTTCTTTCTGCTAGACTTTTTTCCTGTTCCTCATTCGTGCAGCAGAGTGTAATCTAGGACAGTGGTCTGTGAGTTTCCACTCAATAAATAACCCTTTATTATATGTAATGCTGAACTACTGTGGGATTATTTTGTATCTTCTGCCATCAGTAGTAGGAGAGATTGTAAGAGCCAGAGGATTAGGGAGTTTGTTGTGGGATTGTGTCCCAGTATCTCAGATGTTACACCCATAAAGTCTCATCAACAAGACTGCCTAGAAATGACTTGAACAAAACAACAATATACATGCTACAGGGGAATATCACGAGGCCTAAACCATACACAGAGAACTATAGGCAACTAAGGCATGTCCAAAGTGGGAGAAATAGTCTTCTCTGGAAAAGAGAACACCAATTAGTTATCTAGCATTAAATGATCAGCCCTGAAAATATATGTACAAGTAACATTATATAGACTGAAGGATGAATTTGACAAGAACAAGGAAGAGTATATGGGGGAGATTTGAGGGAAGAAGGGAAGGAGGAAGTGATGTAATTATATTTTAATCTCAAAAATAAAAGAAGGAAAGGAAGGAAGGAAGAAAGAAAGAAAAGTAGGAAGGAAGGAAAAAGGAGCAGTAGGACATAAGGCCAAGCAGCAGAGTGAGGTCAAAGGAGACTGCAGTCAGATCTTAGAGAAATAATGGGGTTCATGCCATATTATTGTATTTCTTCCCCCTACCACAGGCCATCCCTGGGATCAGTGTCTCTCAATCAAAGGAAATTTGAGGTTTCAGTTTATACCTATCTGTGCTCTCTATCTTTTGCCAATAGTTCTGGATGTTTTCACTGGTGTCAACAAACTGTCTACTAACACAACATATCCCTTTGTCTCATTGCCTCACAAGACATCTGTTCTTCCATTCATCATTCTCAACTGGTACCATAGCTTGCCTTGGAAATGGCTGCATCAGATACCTTTTACTGTTCAGTGTGGACTCTGCCACACCCCACTGAAGCAGTCTTCAGATCCCTGGAGGTGCTGATATTCTCTCATTCATCTGTACCTTTGATATGTTTTCTTTTGCTGCTAAAGCCAGACCCCAAAGGTAGCTGCTGAGCTATTGTCACATCTCTAGTCTCAATTTATCACTCAATTATTCTGCTGTTTCTACCCTTCAATATTCTGATCTTATTTTGAATGTGGGGGAAAAAATCTACCTTCTTTGTTGTTGATTTCAAGATTCCTTAAAGATGCTGGAAGACAAAAGGGCCATCTAATCATCCTGAATGCTATCTCTCCAAATTTATTGTCTTTAAATTTTAAGGGAATCACTACATTTGCTTATACATTACCTTTAATTTTCTTTTTTATTTTTCTTCAAGTGACAAGGATAATCTTCAAAGTAAGAAGGTCACAGTGCTATGTGTATTTTAATTAAAAAATAAAACTCATTATCAAGTCAATAGATAGATGGCATCAAAATTCAAAATGCAACAAGGATATATAGTTTAAATGACTTT
Source organism: Ondatra zibethicus (assembly GCA_004026605.1). Taxonomy (NCBI): domain Eukaryota; kingdom Metazoa; phylum Chordata; class Mammalia; order Rodentia; family Cricetidae; genus Ondatra; species Ondatra zibethicus. The sequence continues at coordinate 5,007 of PVIU01006823.1, forward strand.
TTGGACCATTCTCTTCAATGAGCAGATTCCCTTTCAGAAGATAATCTGTCTTAACTTTGTTACATATTCATGTAGATATGTGTTATAAAATACAGACACATTCATTTGTCTATAAACACAATGCATAATTGTCTGTGTGTGTGTGTGTGAGAGAGAGAGAGAGAGAGAGAAAGAGAGAGAGAGAAGAGAGACAGTGTGTTTGTGTGTAGATACTATATTAGTTACTTTTTGTGGGTGTGATAGACACGATACCAAAAACAACATAGTGAAGAAAAGTTTATTTTAGTCTATGGTTTCAGAGGTGGAGTTCACAATGGTGGAGGGGGCATGGCAGCCAAAGCAGAAAACTAATGGATCATATCTTCAACTAGAAAGACAAAGCAGAGAGTAAATTACAACTGGGGCAAGAATCTCAACTCCAAAATCCCTCACCCAATGAAATATTTCCTCCATCAAGGCTCTATCTCCTAAAGGTTCTATGACCATTACAAAGAGTACTGCCAACTGAGACCAAGAGCTTACATATGTGAATGTATTGTAGGCATTTCTCAAATCATGACATGTACATACATTTGGCAGGATATTATAAACACTACTTCTACTTTGAATAGCACTTTTCATGTTAAACTATAATTTAGACATGACTCTCTCTGTGTGTCTCTTTGTCTCTCTATTTCTCTGTCTCTCCCCCAAATGACTGTATATGCTTTTTAAATCATCTTCTGTTTAATAACTTACCAGTTACTAGAACTTTTGGCTATCACATATAATCTCTTCATGACAAACTTCATGTATCATTCTTTATAAGTACTAGTGAGTTGCCTATAAGATATTCTGTAATAAGGAGGCTGTTTGTTTGTTCCTGGCTGCCCAGAACTGAAATAACCACACAGAAACTGTATTAATTAAATCACTGCTTGGCCTATTTGCTCTAGCTCTCTAGCTTCTTATTGGCTAGCTCTTACATTTTATTTAACCCATTTCTATTAATCTGTGTATCGCCACATGACTGTGGCTTACCGGGAAGGTTCTAGGTGGCAGCTTGAGTCTTTCTCCTCTGGCGGCTGCATGGTGCCTCACAACTCTGCCTTCTTTGTCCCAGCATTCAGTTTAGTTTTCCCTGCTAACTCTATTTTGCCCTATCACAGACCAAAGCAGTGTCTTTATTCATTAACCAATAAAAGCAGCACATATACAGAAGGACTTCCCATACCAATATTCCTACAAGTAGAATAGTTCGTTTGGAATCATAAACAATGAAACATTGAAAAAATCTTAAATTTAGATAACATTACCGAAAAATTGTCAACACAGTAATATCCACTCATATGATTATGAACAACTACATACAAGGATCCCTCTTACACAGTACATGGAAAGTGACATTTCAGTTGAACTTTCACTTACATTCCTCTCATTTTTAGCAAAAGTGACTGTCCTTTCCTGTTTGTGAGCTGTTTGTATGCCTTCTTCTATGAGCAATCTGTTCATCATATTGGAATCTATTTTAGAGTCTGCTTAATTGTCAGATGTTCAGAGTCAAAACTGTTCTAGTTAATATTTCTTCCCTATTAGCTTCCCAAATTAAACAATGTCATAGCCTCTGTCATTCTGAAGTTTATCTACTAAACAACAAGTCTCTTAGGAATTTTGCCTAATCTGTTGCTTAGATAGTCTTTGTGCATCACAGGGTGGAGGGAGCCAGTACTGGTGCCCTGGGACAGCTGGTTAGGTGGAGTGCAGATGCTCTGTTCAGTAGCCTCTTATAGTTCAAAGCCTATTCTTCTTCACTGGGTGGGGGAGAGATAGACACATAGAGAGACAGAGATAGAGAGTCATGTCTAAATTACAGTGTAACATGAAAAGTGCTATTCAAGGTAGAAGTAATGTCTATAATACCCTACCAAATTATGTTCTCTAATAAGTGACTTGGAAATCCTACACACTCTTAAGTATCTACCTTTGCGCCCTATGGCCTAAGTTGTAGGGTAAATGGGACAACTGGAACAGGAAACCAACAACTCATTGAGCACCCTGACTCTGAACCCAGAGCCAGTGAAATGTAGGAGGACACTTGTTCTTTCCCAGCTTCCCAGACCCAAGTAATCACACAGAAACTATATTATTTAAATAACTGCTTGACCAATCACTTGAGCATATTGCTAGCTAGCTCTTAATCTTTGGTTAACCCAATTCTATTAATCTGTGTATCGCCATGTGGCTGTGGCTTACTGGCAAGGTTCTGGTGTGTCTGTTTCTGGTGGAGGCTACCTGGCTTCTCTTTGACTCTGCTTTCTTTCTCCCAGCATTCAGTTTAGTTTTCCCACCTAACTCTACTCTGCCCTATTACAGACCAAAGCAGTTTTTATTCACTAACCAGTAAAAGCAATACATATACAGAAGTACTTCCCACATCAGTGAAAGAAACACACCCTTGAGACCTGAACCGGGGAAAGAAACGTCTTTATCCCTGAACCCAGGACCAAAGAAACATGCCATGACCCTAAAACTAATGTCAAAGAAACACACTTTGTCCACAGAATCAGAGCCAGTGCAAGAAATATGCCCTGGTTCTAAGATTAGCATCACAAAGCTAAAAAGAACCAGTGAAAGAAGCACAGTTTGACCATGAAGTCAGAGCCATCTCTGTCCCTGACCAACTAAACTAACTAGTCCCTGAGCAGGGAAAACTAACCATCTCTCTTCTTTCTGTGAAAACTCTGCCCTTAAGAATCCCTATATAAGCCTTCCTGTCTGTTCAGTTAAAGGCTCCCTGGTAGAGGTAGCTGCTCTCTTGGACTCCTCTTTCCCAAATAAATCTCTTTCTCAAAAGAGTCATGGGTGATGATCTTCATTCATTGGTGCAGAATATAAGAACTGACTGGATATCTCTTAGGGGACTTGGATGAAAAACCTTGCTGAGATGCTCCTTTAGGGAGACTGAGCAAGGCAGAGAAGAAAAAATTAACAACTTTTTGCTGGAGCCAGAGGAGATTGCTACATTTCTTCAGGGGCATCCTTTTTAGTAGAGTGTTAGCAAAACAAGTCACATCTTGGGCTGGAGAAGAAGCAGATAGATCTAGGATATTCTCCTAAAGGAACAGAGCACAGTTCAGCTGTAGCAGCTCTTCAGAAGAAGAGCAGGATTGCTATATCTTGTGGGGAGAGCATCCCCCACTGCACTCCAGCCTTAGGTAACCTAGCACCCCTTAGCTAGGACACCTTTTGTCTAGGGCTGAGCTGTCCTATTGCAGCTCCAGCCTCCAGAGCCGCCCTATCATGGCTCTAGGTAGCCTGGCTTCCTGATAGTGAGGACACCTGTCCTCCAGGGATGAGCTGTCTTGTTGCAAATCCAACCTCCAGAGACGTCCTATTGCAGCTCCAGCTTTCAGAGCTGTCATATCATGGCTCTACCCCTCTAGAAGTGTTTTATCATGGCCCCTCCAGAGCTATCCTATTGCAGCTCTAAGTATAGCCTGACTTCCCAGTAGGTCAAGATGTCTTTGCAACTCCACAGCTGTAACGTATTCCCCTACCTGAGTGATGTCTTTGTCTCTACCCATTCTTTTATGACAGGAAATAGATCCACACCCCTTATATCATTTTCAAGTAATCCCATAGCAATATTTCTTGACATTGGCTGGATTTATCAAAGCTGTTGAAGGGAACTGATCAGCTTTCCATGTATATTTCTTCCTTTTTCTGACCCTCTCTCATAGTCTCTCTACACTATTTTTCTCTCTCAAGTCCTTTCTGTAGAATGTAAGTAAGAATTCTAGGTGAATCATGGTATCAGGTTAGAAGTTGAGTGTTTGTGACACAGTGGGTGAAAGGAGTCAGAATAATAAAAAGTACACTGTATTCCAAAGAGAATCAGTGGAAAAGTCTTGTAACTCCTAACCATGGTGATCAGACAGCTGAAAATTGTGAAGAAACATGGGATGGGTGCAATGAAAAGGAGTAGGCAGGGCTTTACTCCTCCCTGGCTCACTGGTGGTAGCAGTGATGGCAAACAAAACCTCACTGCTGAGGTAGCCAGGAAACTCTGGTGAAAGGATGATGGCAGTCTTGCTGTAGGAATTCCTACGGCCAGTAGCCTTTAAGTTACTTGCCCACTTGGGCATGGCCTCTTATATATGCTGATGTAACGTGCATGTCCGTCCTCTTTTCTGGCTGTGGGATTTGGTTGCTGTTTCCCATTCCAGTGGAGGATTGGGATCTGTGAGTCTACCCCTAAATAAATAACCCTCTATTATTCCCAATTCTGAGCTAGTGTGGGATTTCCTTTTTAGTGTCCTTCTTCATCAGCACCCCACATGGATCTGAATTCCACACATACTGGATGGATAGGCTTAAAGGCCTAAATGGTACACAGCTCAGAAAGTCTCCCACTCCTACATGCTTGACTTGATTTACCTACTAAGTGTTTTTTTTTCTAAAACCCCTACCAGAGCGGAGCTAATTGCATGTAGCAACTTGGAAATTTCCCAAGCATGTGCATGTCCCCCACCCCCACTGCTGCATTCCCTGCTGTGTTCCCTGTCATGTGGTGACTTGTGCAACTTCCGGTTGATAGTCCTGGCTCCTGAGTTCTGGGCCTCTTGCTCTGTGTATGAAATTGATTTAATTGCATTTAATTTGTCAAGCAAAGCAAATTCCTCAGTATTTAACCAGCATCAAGGCAGCGAAACCTGAGTGGCTCAGGACTGTTCGTGCCACCAGTTTGCACTGCTAGTCGCAACTCTGCAACCATGACAACTGCTGGATAATAAAGATTATTACACCTAAAACAATTTACTGGATGTCATACCAGTTAATTTATAGTAATTAATAAAATACTAATAAATCAATAAACTTGAAAGTTATATAATGGCAGACAATATCATCATGGAAAATTTTAGAAATTTTTTTGCTAATACTATGGATTGTATTCTGCAAGGCTTATATGGATGGTGATATATCCATTTATTAGATATTGGGACTCAGTTTTTTTCTTCATATTATATCCTGAAGAAAATGGTTTGATAACAGAGCCAAGAATGAGGCATATTAGAAATGATACAGTCTTTACAGACTAATACTGAACAGCTATATTACAGAATTAATACCATCAAAAATCAAGAGTTACCTGAAAAAAATAATACTGTTGAAAAGTGCAACATTAATTTGACAGACAAAATTGAATCCATGTCAAAGGAAACTAAGAAATTATCTGAAAGAATTCATACTGTTGAATTTGACAGTCAAAATTTTTTAAAAAGTTATGAGAGGTTAGGAGATAGAGTATCTCTCCAGAATGGCAATCTGCATGCTATCCAAATAATATCCAAGGATAAGGTGTTAATTTTAAAGAAAAAACTTCAGACCTTGGAATCACATGTGCAAAATGAGGAGCAGAGGCTATGTGCCTCAATGAAATCACTAGAAATATATACAGGACAGGAGATTCAGGCTTTACAAAAGATAATAGTAAAAAGATTTAAAATGATTGAGGAAATTATTGGAGCTGATGAGCACAGAAAGACGGTACAAAGACAGGATTCAACATCGCCAGTAGCTATCAGAGATGACTTACCCAGAGTTTTAGGTTCGTACTCTGTAATCTGCTTTGACAAAGCATCAGTTTTAATGGCCCAAAAGGATCCAAAGAAGGTAGATGGATACCTATAGGAATAAATGATCTAAGAGAAATTAAGCAAGCTGTCATAACTTATGGCTTGTATTCCACATTTGTTAGGAGATGATAAAGTCATGGGCTTCTAGCATTAAAGCAATGCCACATGACTGGCTTCAATTAGTTTCAGCAGTCTTCTATGATGGGCCTCAACTGAAGTTTAAATGCTATTTCAGAGAAGAGTCTAAAATTTTAGAACAACAGGGAAAAGAAAAAGGCCTTGAGACTTCCCAAGATCAAGTTCTTTGTGAGGGTGCTTATGCTGACCCACAGGCTCAAGCTCTTTATGATGAACCAATCTTGTCCCTATGCCACAAAGCAGCCTTAAATGCTTGGGACAGGATTCAAGAATCAGAAAAACAAATTGAATCATATACCACAATTAAACAGGGTCAGCGAGAACACTTTAGTGACTTTTTACAAAGATTAACTAAGACTGTACAAATATAACTAAAGACTCAGATGCTAGATGAGTACTTATTGATCTCTGGCTTTTGAAAATAACAACTTAGAATGCAAAAAGATACTTGGGCCTTTGAAGGTTAGATCAGCACCTATGGATAAATGGATCCTGCATACAATAACATTGAGACATTTAACTATAATACTGAATCTTTGGCACGAGAAGCAATTTACAAAGGAATGAGGAGACATTAAATGTCAAATGTTTTAATTGTGCTAGAATAGGACATCTGAGGAGGGATTGCAGACAAGGAATTCCTAGGAATAATGTCTCCTCTGGGAATGGCAAGAATAGGAGGACTCAGCCTTCAGGTATATGTAGAAGGTGTTGCAAAGGCTGACAATGAACCAATGAATGCAGATCAACAAAAGACAGACAAGGCAACCCGATACCATTGGGAAACTCCTTGCCCCAAGTCAAAAGGGTTCCAGTCATTCCCAGTCACTGTGGAAGACATGTCTCACCAGGAAAATTGAAAAAATCCAGAGTCTTCTCTCAAAGACCATACTGTTCTGGATGATGGAATAAATATGGAGGATAAATTAAAAATTCCAATAGCAAATGTATATTCTGGCAGACTTATATAAATGATCAAAAACCAAAGCTGTGAGTGTGTATAAATGGCATTGTAATTGTGGGTTTCATATACACAGGTGCAGACATGATTATCATTATTCCAGAATCTTGGCATCCAAATTGGCCTCTTCAAGAGGCAGATGTTCAATTACTAGGAATTGGAATCCTATCTCAAGTGAAACAAAACACGAGATGGGTTGAATGCATAGGGCCAGAAAGACAGAGAGGGAAGCTGAGGCCATATGTGGCTATTATTGCAGTGAATTTATGGGGTTGTGACCTGCTGCAGCAATGGAATACCCAGATTAACATTCCTGCAGTCCCAGAAACTCATAATTTTGAGAAGGATATTATAAGGTATTATACACAAAGGTCACCAGCCATTCAGGCTGTAAAAGAACACAAAGCAACTAGCAAACCTTTAGAGATACCAACATCCCTACCTTTAAAATGGTTAACTGAGAAACCAATTTGGGTTAAACAGTGGCCGTTAACAGAAGACAAACTGCAGGCTTTAGAACAGCTGTTAGAAGAGCAACTAGATGCTTACCATATTGGAGAATCAACCAGCCCCTGGAAGTCTCCTGTATTGGTTGTTAAAAAGAAAATGGAGTATAATGACAGATCTAAGAGCTGTCAACAAGGTAATTCAACTCATGGGTTCTCTACAATCTGGAATTCCTCTGCCTTTTCTATTACCATAATGATGGGCTCTTATAGTTATTGATTTAAAACATTGTTTCTTCCCTATACCTTTACAAGAAAAGGACAAAGAAAAATTTGCCTTCACAGTGTCTACTTATAATAATTCTCAGCATACTAGGAGATACCAATGAACTATCCTTCCACAGAGAATGCTCAATAGTCTCACCCTATGCCAATACTTTGTAAGTCAGCCATTCGAAATAATACATAAAAAAATTTCCTAAATTTATAATTTGACATTACATGGATGACATTTTGCTATCTGATTCAAACATAGATACTTTAAAAAGAATGTTTGATAAACTAAAGAAAGTTTTGCCATTACCTAGGTTACAAAGTAAGTTTACAGAAAATTAGAACACAAAAGGCACAAATTAGGAGATACTGGTTGCAGACTCTTAATGACATTCAAAGATTGTTAGGAGACATTTCAATCTACAACCGGCTGTTATAGGATAACACCTGATATAATAATTCATTTAAACAAAACCTCAGATGGTGATAAAGACTTGAATAGTCCCAGAGAATTAACAGCTGAGGCAGAAAAGGAATTGACAATTATTGAGGAGAAATTATAGGAGGCACATGTGGATAGGGTGAATCCAAATCTTAATTGTATTCTAGCCATATTGCCTCCCAGAATTTCTCCTATAGGAATCTTAATGCAGAGGAACCGTATTATCTTAGAATGGATCTTTTTACCACATAAACCAAATAAAAATTTAAAAACTTATGTGAAAAATGTCTCTGAATTAATTATAAAAGATAAATTGAAACTTCACCAATTAGCAGGTATAGACCCAGCAGAGATTATAGTGCCTTTTACTGCTGATGAAATAAAAAAGTTTTGGGAAGAGAATGAACCTTGGGAAGGATCTTGTGTTTTTTCTTGGAGAAATTAATAGTAAGTATCCCAAAAATGATAGACTTAACCTTATAAAGACATCTGATCCCATATTGGTCTGCCAGGTCCTCTAGAACAAGGTAATGCAGAAATTGATCAATTACTGATGAGAAGTGTGTTGAAGGCTTTAGAATTTTATAAGAAACATCATGTCAATAGCAAAGGTATATAAAAGGAGTTTTCTATTTCATGGCAACAAGCTAAGGAGATTATAAAGTGATGTCCTATTTGCTCCTTCTATAACCAAACACCATTGCCTGTAGGGACTAACTCAAAGGGTACTCAAGAGAATGAAATCTGGCAGATGGGTGTGTTCCACTTTGCAGAATTTGGAAAATTAAAATATGTATATCACACCATTGACACTTATTGAGGTTTTCAGTGGGCAACTGCTTTAAGCTCAGAAAAGGCTGTAATCACACATTTATTATAAGTTATGGCCATCGTGGATATACCTGCACAAATAAAGACAGATAATGGTCCAGCATATGTCTCTAAGAAAATGAAATACTTTTTGCTTATTATAATATAAAGCATATTACAGGTATACCACACAAACCTATAGGTCAGGCAGTTGTAGAAAGATCAAATTGAACTGTAAAGGATATGTTAAACAAACAGAAAAGGATGCAAAACAACCCCAGAAACCCTAAGTTATTTAAATGCCATATTCTGCAGCTCTTTGAAGTGATTGAAGATTACCTATCAATGCAGAATACAATCACTATGTATCTAAGGAACATGACTAGTCTAACTATAAGTATGACAAACTTGGATGACTATTGACCTATGAATTTTAATACCTAAATAACTTAAAGACTAAGCCTTCATATTAATATACTAAACAATATTTAAACAACTGTGCAACAAATGAGGACAAAATGATTTCAAAATGTAAGCACTGATCTATTCCTTAGAAAATGATGAGTACTGAAGAAACTCCACTTGGAGCTTGCTTTCTTCTTGGCAAACCTGGCGTTTTGGCAAGGAACTGCCCATGCATTGACCACTGACAAAATGCACAATGTCCAGACAGGATAAGCAGGATATAAGAAAAAAGACTGTCAAATCTTGCCAATACAGGGTAAGATGGTTTTGAAAAATTTCCTGCCTCTGAAAATGGTCTCTCAATTTCTCTAGGTCTTAAGCAAAGTTGGTTGCTCCAATGTTGCAAATGAGACTTTGGGTGATTGCCCAGGTAACCAATTGTCTCTGTCATTTATTGCACATTTTGGAAACTGCTTGATTTCACGTTCTGCTTACTCAAGTAATATTATTTCCCTTCTCAGGTCTTTGGTGGGGTTGAAGACTAGATAGTTGTAGTTACTTGCCTCTCATGAGTTGGCCAAGTTATTTATACACAAGACTTAAACTCATTAGGATAGGATAATTACTGAAATATTTATCACATGTTTCTTGCTTGATATTGTTTATGTTTATGATGTTGTAATTCTAATTTTTATAACTGATATTTGTTCATATTGTACATAACTTTGTATTAGGCTTAGAACTTTCTTATTTAAACAAAAGGGAGAGGTGTTATAGGAATTCCTACCACCAGTAGCCTTTAAGTTACTCATAGCAAAAAAGCATCATATAACCATAGGCTAGATCAAACAGAATAAAATATATCGGGGGGGGAATTCAAAGTTGATGTAATATTGCATTTAGACATTAGTAAATAAAAATAAAAAATGTGACCACAACTTTCAGGAATTGCTGGGATGTAATCAAGAGACCAAACCTAAAAATCCATGGGACAGAAAAAAATTGAAAATGGAAACTAAAGTAATAGACAGTGAAATGCCCTTTAGTAAAATAAAAGCAGTTTCTCCAAATCAAAGTTTTAAAAAAGGAAACCTAATGATAAGCGTTATTTGCAAACAAATAGTGATTCCATGGAAGAACTCCTCCATGACACATTAGAGTTGAAGTCTGGCTACAGAACAAAGAAACAGGATTCAAATCTGCTAGAGAACAATACCAACTTAAAGACAAAGCCCTCAGAATATCATGAGACTTCTCATGAAAAATTCCAAAAGCCAGGAAGTAGAAAGCAAGAAATGCTATGCTTCAAGTCCTGATAGTAATAATAGTTTCCAACCAAGATTTCTATAGACATCAAAGTGATCTTCTAAAAGAAAGGGAGAGATAAATATGCTTCAACATAGGCACAAACCAAAGCAGTACATAGTCACAAGCCAACACTGCAGATGGGATGTAAAGGAATCTTATACAAGAAGATAAAGAAAGTCTTAGTTATGAGAACTCAGAAAAGAATGGAATCCATAAGATGAACTGATGAACAAGGGAGAGCTGGTAAAGAAACAGTCGTGTAAAACTCAGCAAACGAGGAAACCTCTAATATAAATAAGAGGAAAGAAAGGAACACACAGCATTTGAAACAACCAAGAAAACAAGTAGCAAAACTACAGGAAATGGAAAATCCCTCTCAAAAAACCCAATTATAAATGTTTTATTTCACCAACTAAAGAAAGAGTAGCCAGTTGGATTTTTTCAAAATATCAGCTTTTGGTTGTCTACAAGAATTACACCTCACTGGAAAAAGACACACTCTGAATGAAAGTGAAAGCAAGAAAATCAATTTCCCAATCAAATGGAAACACAAAACCAGAAAAAGCATTTACAGCTGATTAAGAAATGGGCCAGCCAACATTACTCAGGGTGAAGAAGATCACTACATGTTCATACTCAAGATAATAATCCACTGAGATGATGCGACAAGTGCATACATATGCACATATACATACAAGTGTGACTCAGAGATAGTGTTGTGAAAATGGATATGTACTGCAAGCCATATAGAGGCTCAACAAAATTTCCTCCAAAATCCCAAAGATATCCTTCACAGGAAAGAAGAAATACCCTAAAATGCATATGGAAACAGGAAACTAGTCAAAGCAATCATAAGCAGCAAAGGGGATGATCACATAGTGTTTGATTTGAAATTATATTCTAAAATCTTAGCAATAAAACCAGCACGCTACTGGCACATACACATACAAAACATATACGTACAGATGAATGAATTAAAATAGAGGATTCAGAAATAAACTTACATAGATAATACCACCTGACTTTCGACAAAGGTGGTAGGGAGATGGCCAAGTGGGCAAGAGTGCTTGCAGCACGAAGACCTGAGTTCAAATCCCCAGCATTCATTTAAAAAGCCTAGCACAGCTGTCATTATCTGCAATGTCAGTGTAGATGCAATGTAGATCTTGTGAACTTGTTGTCCAGCCAGCCTAGCTGAAAATGGGCAACCACTGGGCCAATGAAAAACCTGTCTTAAGGCATTAAGGCAGAGAAGATAACGGCAGAAAAAGATACCCCAGATGATGCCCTGGCTTCTAAATGCTTACTTACTAGTGCACCCATTAGCAAACTCACATCATAGATATATACCACACACAACACAGCACATACACGAATACAACAACAACAGTAGTAACAATAAAACGTATCTCAGAGAAAACACAGCGTCTTCAACACATAGTGCTGGCACAACTGGGTGCCCAATGTGGAAGAATAAAACTCGAAGTCTACTATTCATCATGTACCAGAATCAGGTCAAAATAGACCAAAGACTTTGATGTAAGACCTAAAACTTTGAAACAGTTAGATGAAAACATGAAGGAAATCTGCCAGATATAGGTATAGGCAAGAATTTCTGAAAATATCTCCAATCCTTTAGAAAATTACAGTGAGAATCCATAAATGCGATTGAATAAAATTAAAAGCTTCTGCAGAGCAGAGAGAAGAATCAGCTTACAGGATAAGACAATCTGCGCCAACAATGTACCAGAGTAAGGACTGATGTGGAGAGTATATAAGGAACCGACAAAACTAAATATCAAGAGGACAAATCATCCAATGAATGAGAGACAACATAATTGATTAGAGAGTTCTCAAAAGAAAAATAATTCAAATCTGAATACACAATTCAGAAAAACGTTCAACATCCTTATCCAAAGGTAGGTGCAAATGCAAACTATGTTGATTCACTCACATCAGAAAAGCTATCACCAAGAAAACAAATGATGGCAAATGTTGGTGAGGATGCAGAGGTGAGGATGTCCTACACATTGCTGATAGAAATTTAAACTAGTTAGCCTTTGTTTAAGCCAGCATGGAGTTTCCTCAAAATACTGAAAATAGAAGTGCCATATGGTTCAACTGTCTATTCCTGGGTATGTATCCAGAGGATTCCAAGTCAACATTACAGAATGGTTCTCCCAGATTCCTGTTTATTGTTATATTGTTCACAATAACCAAGAATTCCACATACACAATAGAGTTTTATTAGGCATCAAAGAAGACAGTGATTATTTTTTGTTTGTTTTTCGAGACAGGGTTTCTCTGTGGCTTTGGAGCCTATCCTGGAACTCGCTCTGTAGACCAGGCTGGTCTCGAACTCAGAGATCCGCCTGCCTCTGCCTCCCAAGTGCTGGGTTTAAAGGAGTGTGCCACCACTGCCTGGCGACAGTAATTTTTCTAATACCTCTCTTTTCCCAGGCACCAACTTTCCCGTATGCTGTAATGCTCCTCCCTCATGTGTGACTTTGTTAGGGCTCGTCTAAGTAGGCAGTTTTCCCATCCACCATCTCCTAATCGGTAAGCAGCTTAGTGAAAGGCAAGTGTTCCTTAAATTCCAAAAATTCAGCCCAGGTATTATGTCTTCAGAAAGCCTCCCCTGATGTATATTTTCTGTCTATGTATAGTTCAAACCTAAAATTTTGCTCCTAATTAGCTACTTTTATAACTATTAGCTATAGTTATCTCATTTTATAACTTGTTACAATCAATCTGAGTTCCCCAAAGGAAACTCTCCTATTTCCACTGTGTATTTCTAGTGACTCCCATGTTCTTATTATGTAGTATACACTTAATGCCATTTATAATACATGCATGAGGTAATTGTTCAGATTAAGGAATGGATGTCACTGGCCAATAAACTTCAGTTTGCTTCCTGTTGCTTTGATAAGCACCATCTGCAAAAGCAACCTGGGGAGGAGTGAGTTTATTTGAATAACAAGTTCCAGTCCATTACCAAGAGGGCCAGGCAGAAACTCAAGGAAGAGAGGAATCTAGAGACAGAAACCGAAGCAGAGACTGTGGAGGAATGGTACTGACTGGCTTACTCAGTTAGTCCTTATACAGCCCAGGCTCATCTCTCCGGTGATGACACTGCCCACAACAGGTTGGTCTACACTGCATCAGTGTGCAATCAAGAAGAAAAATCCCTCCCATGTGCCCAGGGGCCAATCTGATGAAGATGACTCCTTGTGTGAGTCCCTCTTCCCAGGTGTGTCAACTTAACAATCGAGATTATATACATCACAACACTCACTTCGCTTTACCTAGTTTTAATTCTCTTTTATAAAATGAAGATGATGGAAATTTAGTAAATACTAAGCCAGCTAACATGCCTAGCACACAAAATAGTATCTGATATAGCAATTGTCCCCTAAATACAACCATGTCAATTTATGTGCCCCATTAACAGCCAGGCAGTGATGGCACGTGCCTTTAATCCCAGCACTCAGAATTAAAGAGGCAGGGGGATCTCTATGAGTTCAAGGCCAACCTGGTTTACAGAACAAGTTCCAGGATGGCTAGGGCTGTTACAGAGAGAAACCCTGTCTCAAAAAAGTAAAACAGACAAACAAACAAAAAAAATAAAACAACAGCTCTAAAGTATAATAATCCAGTTGGTTACCATCATCAGGAGAGCCATCTACAAAGTCTGTATTTTTCCCCCTTGCCACTATAGTTAGTTAATAATAGTGAGGAAATTGGCCTTGAGGTGGCTCATTTTCTCAATAAATGAGCTTTAAGGATCATGCTGGCTCTATTACTATTTTTTAATTACAAAGCTATTTCACTCATTTTCTCATTCAGAAAATAGAATGGAACATTTTATAGCATATAAACTGTCCAAATAAACTGCTATTATCACACAATGAAGTGTCCCACTATGTCAGATCACTAGAACACACAGAAACCAAGTCTTCATGCAAATGTATCTACAGAACAATGGGAATTTATTACTTGTTCTGGTAATGAAGACCTCAGAAACACCTCATGCTGAAATACCTTGATTTTTCACAGAGCATTATAATTTCTCGGGATGTTGTTGTTATTGTTTTAGCAATAGCCATATGTTCTCGCCCTCTGGGAAGGAACACCTGCTACTCCTAAAAGAGTTTGTCACAAACACACTATTTATACACAGACATTAAACAATAGCGTGGAGTTCTTTTCAGTTTGTGAGTCAGCTAAACCCAATGTCAAAAGAAACAAAGATGAGTCACTCATGCATTAGTTCTTTAATTAATTCAACAACTATCTACTTTCTGGCTTTTTGTTGTGAAAGACATTGTCCTAGACTCTAGTTAAAAGATGATAAGTCAACATGGGTATTGACATGAGTGTGCTCCAGATAGGACACCTATGAGTAAGAGGGAGGTAATCAAATGACTATGTTTTAAGATTGTGATAAGCAATTGGGAAGGATAACATATATCACAAACATAGACCTACTTTTGAAGGAATGGATTGGGAAAGCTCTATTCTAGTAATTACAGAAGTGACCTTTGAGGAGGTGTAGATCGGTGGAGAACTAGTGGAATGTAAGGATCATGCACGCACTAAAGCGGTTGGAGTGTGTTCTTGATTGGGGGCTACAAAAAGCTCGCTTCCTGGGATGACTGAAAGATGACCAGTGTGGCAGACTTACTGAGGTAAACACAAAAATGAGAGGCCCAGGTAAGTTTGGCCAAGCCAGGCCTGATTTCATAAGGTCATGTCAGCCATAATGAAGGGTTTGGGTGTCTCCAGAATGACTGTGCACAAGCCCATCCTTCTCCCTTAGACAGTCTGTTCTAGATAATTGCTGTCATCATTATCTGTCGAGCACGCCTGTGCATAATGTACCTTGGAGCCTGTGTGTGCACTCTATTCCTCTTGCCCGCTATGGAAATGGTATTGAATTAGAATGTCTGCTCAGAGACCTGCAAACAATACAATCCTGTGCAATTCTGAAACCCTGCTGGGTCTCATACTCTGTAAAATTAGAAAGAGATTTTGATGTAAGAAATAAATGAAATATTATGTGTGAAAACCCCTAACATTGTGCCTGAGCGAAGGCAGCTGGTTCGTGAATGTTAATTTCCCTGTAGCTACCTACTTGCAAAGTTTCTACTCATCCTTTTCCAAACTGTTTGTTTCCTTAAGCACTGAAGTTCAAACTCAAGGCCTTGTGCATTCTAGGCAAGCACTCTAGGCAAGGGAGGAGCCACATGCTCAGCCCTTCACTGCTATTCTCTATTTAATTTTTTTTTGGTTTTGTACTACTACTATGGTTTTATCTAATAATACACTGTAGGTTTATTCTTTATATGTCTATAGTCTGACTATCACCTTAACCATTGGGTTAGGGAAGAGACTTCCCCCAAGTCTTCTTGTGATCAGTACAATTGAGAACAGAGTTATAATAAGTAACTGTGTAGTGATTTCTCTACCATAATCTAAAAGCAGGAGTTTTTACTGGCAAAGCCATGTTAGTGCTTCTGAGCGACAAGTGGAAAATAAGAGTGAGTCTCATGATTGCAGGGAAGTTATAAAAAACCTTCTTGGGGAGTATAGGCTGCAATGAACACCATTACAAAGCTACATGACTACCCATGCTTTTACCTGCAATATTAAATGGTGTGGCAATATCAAAGTTGGGTGTTGGCCAAGTTTTCTGTCCCACCTAGTCCTGCAGTCATTCAGTCCCAAAGAAACACACAGAGGTATACATTAATTATAAACTGGTTGGCCTATTAGCTCAGGCTTATTATTAACTCTTTCTTAATTGTCCATTAACCCATTATTCTTGTCTGTGCTAGCCACTTGGCTCAGTACATTATATCAGAGAGGCCCTTTCATCTCGCTTCCTCTGTGGCTGGGTGACAACTGCAGACTGTGTTTTTCCTCTTCCCAGAATTCTCCTGTGCTCATTGCCCTGCCTATACTTCTTGCCTGGCTACTGGCCAATCAGCATTTTATTAAAAATAATACAAGTGACAGGATAAAAGACCATTGGCCCACAGCACTTGTGTGTTCAATGTGTGGTGGCACACACCTTTAATCTCTGCACTTGGGAGACAGAGGCAGGTGGATCTCTGTGAGTTCAATGACAATCTTGTCTACAGAGTGAGTGCCAGGAAAGCCAAAGATATATAGAGAAACCTAGTCTCAAAACATCAAAAATTAAAAATAAAAATAAAAGGAACCGAGTTTAAAATAAAGCCACATAAAGATGGAAAATACACAGAGAGTCTGGATACTGTATATTATTGTGTTATCTTTGAATTGTTTGATGGTTGAGGAAGGAGCAATAGGTGCTAAAAGACATTTAATTATCAATGCTGCTGGATTAATCCAAGATAGGTATTTTGAAAATGTCTTGACTTCAAAATTGAAGTCAAAAGATATATTCCTTTGGAGAAGAGATTTTGCTCTTGTTTCCACAGGAAATAAGAGGCTGTGGATTCGTTTTGGGTTAAGAAAACTCAGGTTTGACCAAAGACGACCCATGAGAAATCTCCATTAGGAGCAGATGGCCCAGATGTCTAAGTTCTACATCCAAAACAGCTTCAAAACTGCTACCTGAGATGAGCAAGCCTCACAGGATACTCCAGTCAAGACTTGATCATAATTCAACATTTTCTTTAGGTCCCCATAAGATTATCAGCATCCCCAATTAGAAGGAAGTAGCCTGGAAAACTATGCCCACATTCCCCAAAAAATGGATTATGGATGTTTGCCTTTGTTTAGAATATTGGTTACAAGTTGTTATGGATAATGGTCAAGAGAAAAGCTAAATAAAGGATATTAGATTCAGAGTTCTTGTTTTTTTTTTTTTAAAGGGCAGAAGGTGCTGTGGGACAATGGTTTATTAGCCTGTCACTTGATTGGCCAGTAGCCAGACAGGAAGTATAGGTGGGGTGACCAGGCAGGAAGTAGAGGCAGAGCGATGAGCAGAGGAGAATTCTGGGAAGAGGAAAAACACAGTCTGCAGTTGTCACCCAGCCACAGAGGAAGCAAGATGAGAACGCCTCGCTGGTATAAAGTACCAAGCCATGTGGCTAGCACAGACAAGAATAATGGGTTAGTGGACGATGTAAGAAAGAGTTAATGAGAAGCCTGAGCTAATAGGCCAACCAGTTTATAAATAATGTAGACCTCTGTGTATTTCTTTGGGACTGAATGGCTATGGGACCAGGTGGGACAGAAAACTCAGTCAATAATGTTGGGTTAAATCAGTTATTTAAATTCCTCATTAATTAGGCAATATAATTTGATATTTTCTGTTTATAATGTCATCCCTTGAGCTAGAAAGTAGTAAAAATATTTTTCAATGAATAAATTTTCACAGACCCATATTATTATATTAGTTCGTGTGGTTATATTTACATGCAATTTTAAAGAAGTAAGCTGAGGTACAGATTTATTATATTATTCCTTGTTGACTATCATGAAATTAAATTAGTAAATTATTGAATACATTGGTTTCTTATACCATGTACTAAATTAAGCAGTAAGAATTCTAACTGGCAAATATGGTGAGATTTGAGATTTTATAAATATGATAAATAGCACTTTCAAGACTTTTCCTCGAATATTCCTTTTGTAGGCACAGTTCCGAATGTCTTAATGGATTTTGATAAGATCTATGAACATAATTTATTAAATACAAATACTTAATTCTCAAGTTAGAATACAGTTAAAATAGCCATTCTGAAGCTCTGGAGCTTCACTTTGGGTTTTTACAGTTTCATTATCAAATACATTTTATGCACTTGTACTTAGAAAATCATGTTTCAAATATGTCTGACTTTTAACTTTTCAGACAACTTTTCCTCTTTATGTGTAATACTTATCTCAGGATTTTTCATTGCAAATACTTTAAAAAATAGAGTAACTTATACCATGAGATAATTTCTTGCATGTTTCCATTGACCATTTTGGAGGACTATACCTTAATCTTTCCTATGATTATTTCACTTTATTTTACAATGAGAGAAATTCTTATATGCATAATCACTTGGTTTTCAGGCAAACTTTAATGATAATTTTATTAGAGAAAGAAATAGACTAAAGTCCTTCATTATATAGTCATGGCATTTTCCCCAAGTATCAAATTTATCTTCAAGCCTGTGGACCAAGTTCCAAAACATTGCCTGTAATGAGATGTAATTATATGTCATATCAATCAAAATGTTGTATTTTGAGTGACAATTTTGCTTCTATTCTCCCTCAAACTTCTATACATTCTTTCCCGCTTATCTTTTCAGCCCTTCTCTTATTAGTTCTACCAAGAAATAGTTTTCAGATTACATCCTTATCTCAAACTATCTAGGGACCAACTCCCATGAGAACCTATAACTAACTGTTCTAACAGGAAGCACAATGCTATTAAAATGTTCATTTTCCCAGAGGAATGAATCTTTTAATTTCCAACCTTCAAGCTCTACTTAACAGGTACCTGAAGTCAACCTAAAAACCTCACTCTGAAGCCCTTCCCTGCTTTTGTATTTGCTAGGGGTCTTGGAGTGCCTGGTATATATATAAATTCTTTTCTTTGCAGTACCTTGGAGCAACCAAAATAACAGAATTGGTAGTTTCTTATATGTTTTATAGATATCAAAGGTACACCCGTTAGTCTCCTTTTTATTTTCTCTAGAATTAATTTAAAATAAGAAAATGTGGTAATTTACAAATGGAGTAATACTCTGTGGTAAAAAAAAAACAAACCAAGAACATCATGAAATTTGCAGGCAAATAGATAGAACTAGGAAAAAAAAACATCCTGAGTGAGATAACCCAGACCCAGAAAGACAAACATGGTATGTACTCACTCAAAAGTAGATACTAACTGTAAAATAAATGATAACCAGGCTATAATCCATAGCCCCAGAGACGCTAGGTAATAAGTAGAGCCCAAAGAGAGACACATAGATTTCCCTGGGAAGGGGAAATAGAAGGGATTTCCTGGGTAAATTGGGATGAGGGCAAATGGAGGGATGGGAACATGAGGGATTGGGTTGGGTGGGTTGGAGAAGGATAGGTGAGGAGAGTAATGAAAGAGATTATCTTGATGGGGTAGAGTATTTTGAGGTTAGGCAAAAATCTGGTTCCAGGAAAATCCCAGGAATCCATAAGGATGCTCCCAGTTAAGACTCCTAGCAATAGTGTGCCTAGCAATAGGGTGTGTGAACTGGCCTTCTCCTGTAATCAGATTGGTGACTATCCTAATTGTAGTCAGAGAGCATTCATCCAGTAACTGATGGAAGCAGATGTAGAGATTCATAGCCAAATGCTGGGCGGAGCTCTGGGAGTTCTGTTGAAGAGAGGGAGGAGGAATTTTATGTGTGGGGTCAAGGTCATGATAGTGGAACCCACAGAGACAGCTGACCTAAGTTTGTGGGAGCTCACAGACTCTGAACTGATAGCTAGTATGTCTGCAAAGGACTCACCTAGGCCCTCTGCATGTGTGTGACAGTTGTGTAGCTAAAACTGTTTGTGGAGCTCCTAGAAGTGGGATCAGGACCTGTCCCTGGTACTTGATCTGGGTTGGGGGAACCATTCCCCATGCTAGGTTGCGTCACCCAGAATTGATGCAGGGGTGGGAGGGAAGCTTGTTCTGCATCAACTTGATGTGCCATGATTTGTGGACTCCCATGGGAGGACTGCCCTCTTCAGAAGGAAGATACAGACAGAGGAGGAGTGGATGGGGGTGCACAGATGGGATGTGCAGGGATGGAACAGGAGGAGGGGAGGGAGGGAAAACTGTAGTGGGTATGTTTAATAAATGAAAAAAAAAATTAATAAAAAATAAGATAAAAACTTGTAGTTTCTGGACAGTGGGTGAGGTCTAAGGTTTAAGTAGGGGTCCACTGTGAGAGGTGTCTTGGAGGATTGTTTCCAATTCATGTTTTAGAAAACCTAATTATCATTCTCTACCTTTTCTGCTACAATTCTTACTTCTCATTTTTGATATTGCATTTCTTGCCATATAACTTATTTGATACTTCTTGAATATATTGATAGATACTATAATTGCTATCTTGCTTATTGGTTAACATGGCCTCTAATTTGCAATCCCACCTATATACCTTCTCTCTCCTTTCACTAAGTTGTCTTTAGTTTTACTGAGCAGAGCCAATTTGGTGGTTTTCCAGTATCACCAGAAAGGATGCACAGATATTCTGTTGCCATGGAAACAAAGCAATTGCTCAGAGTATTCATACTGCATGGGTAACACTGAACTAACTGCTATAGAGTTTCTCATTTATTACAAAACATTTACAGGGAGAATATGATATAGTTCATGATGTTAAAGTGGTTGCTGCATTTCAAGGAGTTAAGTAAAGTTTTCTGATTAGAATGAATGTTAAATGGGATGGAAATCACTAACTACCTGGAACATGGAACAGATGGTAGACACAAGCTACTGCCCTGTGCCTTCTGGTCTTGGGTATCTGTAATGGCACAGTTATGTAGCCACTGTCATTCATCTTGCCTTTCACAATGACAGATTGGTGAAGCACATGTTATCTTACAGTTTGGACATCAATGTTTCTTCCTTCTTTTGGATAAAATGACCCAATTATCTTTTTCTGATTTAACTTCCTTTGTTTTGGCCAATTTTCTCCTTATACTTATTATGTTAACTTTTCTTCAAAAAAGGAAAATAAACTATTCCTCTTATTGTCCTAGGACATAACAGATTTCCCAACACATTTCCTTTACAGTCTATAAAACACTACTTTGTGTGCAATAAATTTTCCCTGATAAGACACTGCTTCTCTGATTCCACTCTTATTCATAAGGACAGTCTAGATTACTGTTCCTAATGTCTTGTCCTAAGCTGGCAAGTGCCTTCCTCCATACCATGTCTTCTGGCATAAAGGAAACTTTTCTAATTCTAGGACAGCCATATCCTTATTTCCAGTTTTGTGAAAGGTTCTTATTTACTTTCCAAAATCATACATGCCTTCTCACATAGTTTTCACTCATACTTGGTGAGCTGCTCAATTTTACATTGCTGTGACAAAATGCATGAAGGAAATAACACCAAAGGAAGGACATGTTCTGAGGTTCCAGCACACGCCTGTTTACACCCACCTCAGTGGACCTGTTGTGATGCAGAGCATCAAAGTGGGGCTAATGGGCCTTATTTCACGGCAGCTTGGAAACAAGAGTGAGGAAGATGAACCATGGTCCCAACAGCCTCTACCAGGCTCTACACATGCAAAGACCAAACTTCCTCCCAATAGACTCTAACTTTTAAAGATTTCACAGCTTCTGAAAGTATTGTGAGTCAGAGAGTATGCCTTGAACTCATGGGCATTTGGGAAAACTTATGAGCCAAACTGTAGCACCACTTTGACATTAGGACTCTAGCAGCAGAACTGAAGGACCTCTAGTTGCATTTCATCACCTGATCTCCGTCCATTCAGTGACTCTAATTTGCCTCTTATTCTGAAGGGGAATGCACCAGGTGAAGGGGAACGCAAATAAAGTAATCATACACTAGCTCTGAACAGGGTATACTACACCCAAATTCCCAAATATTGTTTATAAATGTTTGCTTACATTTAAAGGGGGATATGATATAAAGATGAATACTTTTCATTGGTATGAATCTTGGTTTATTGATAGAAATATGAGGTCAATTTTGTTATATTTTTATTTCTGCTCTTGTTTAAGGTATTGTGTTTGTGCCGCTCATTTAAAAATGCAATGTATAATTAAAAATATAGGTTAATAGATAATCATCTATAATAGTCAAACTTACAGTCATGTTAGTTAGGTATTTTAAATATAGAGAGATATATTTCAGTTAGATAGCTATTCTTCAAACCTTTCAAATAACTTCAGAATATGGAATTTGAAATGTTTTAAAAACTTAGGAATTTTCATCACAGTGAGACACATCTGTTCCTGCAGCACCGATCTACTTCAGGATGATGATGGGCATCTTGAACCAGCTGAGCACCAAGTCATCAAAACATAAGAGGCTCCTTATTGAGTTTGCTAGCCATTTGAGTAAGAAATTGATCATGCCTAGATTGCTTGATGGTATGCTGTATGAACTGGACATGGAGGACCCACAAAAAATGACTGCTAAAGTTGATTTACAAAGGTAAGACAATCCTTCAGGGTTTCTGCTTCATGAAAGAGTATGCCAGACATTCTACAGGACACATTTAAAAAGTGACTGACAAACTGTCAATATAGGTGAAACTGTCTTTAAAATTTCCTGCTTCATGGAAAAGTCTGCTGTATACTATGGGCCTGTAGACTAAAGATTGGATGCCCCAAAGTTACAAAAAACTTTGGGTGACTATTCAGGCAGTGAGATGTCTCTGTCAATTCTAGAGTTTTGGAGGTTGCTTATAATGCACTTCCTGTTTACTTAGGTAATATTAAATCCTTTTGGAGTCTTTGATAGAGTTAAAAAATGTTATAAATTTCCTTACCTTTAATAAAAGATAAAGTAGATATAAATATTGTAACTATAATTCTTGCTTGATAGCTGCTTTGCTGTATGTAATCTTGCTATGTTAAAGCTAAAACCTTTATTTTTATTTAGACAGAAAAGGGAAGGTGAAGTGGGATTCCCCTCTGTATGCTGTAAATACCATTGGCTAATAAATAAAGCTGCTTTGGGCCTATTGTAGTGCAGAATAGGGCAAGGCAGGAAGTCCAGGCAGATAGAGGAGAAGAGAGTAGTCGGAGTCAGAAAGACACCATGTAGCCGAGGGAGGAGACAGATGCTGGTACCAGTAAACCATGAGTCTTGTGGTAAAATATAAAATAATAAATATGGGTTAATTCAAGATGTAAGAGCTAGCTAAAAATACTCTTGAGTTATTGGCCAAACAGTATTACAAATAACGTAGTTTCTGTGTGATTATTTTGAATCTGGGCAGCCGAGAAAAAATTAGCAGCCTCTGCCAACATATGTCGTTGAGGAAATATGATCTCTTAGTTAGTTTTTCAGTGCTATGGCAAATATATTGGGGCAATGACTTGAAGGAGGAACGATTTCATTGGGTTTCACATTTTAAGAATCTTAAGTCTGGTTGACAATTTTTTTTTTTTTTTTTGGTCTGTGACAAGTCTGAAACAGAGGAGGAGGAGATTGAGAAAGAGAACTAGAAGGAGAAGGAAGAAGAAGAAGAAGAAGAAGAAGAAGAAGAAGAAGAAGAAGAAGAAGAAGAAGAAGAAGAGGAAGAGGAGGAGGAGGAGGAGGAAGAAAAGTATGTTGGAGAAGAGTGGCCAGTTTCAGCTTCATTACAGTGACAATGACTGGGAACAGAGAGAGAAAGAGACAAGGAGCAAAACATGCCCTTCAAAGTACCCTTCCCACCCTCCACCCTGGGATGTAGGTTCCTCTAACCAGGCTTTTTCTCCAATAGCCCTTTCAGTATGAACTCATCATTGATAAAAAATACTGGCATTGCTCAGTGACTTCTCAGTAGTACAACCAGCTGAGCACCAAGTCATCAAACATAAGCCTTTTGAATGCCATTTCATACTCAAGTCATAATATCTGCTCTGGCCACACTATCTCAGAACTTTTAAACTACCCATTCATCCTATCATCCCTGCCCTCGCCACATTTTATTGGTGTTAGTCCTCTCTCTTTAGCCATCTATGCTTCTCTGGAGAACTTGAATTCCATGAGGATGAAACTATTTCTTGTTTAGAGTTATTTGCATATAACCTAGGAGATAACAGCCAACTTTGATAAATATTTACTGAACATGACAGTTGGTAGATTAAGTTTATGCAGTGTTGTTATATTGTTCAGATTACAGTTTTGGCTGTGCACTGAATACAGATCTTGTGTAAGGGGTCATCAAATCCCTTCACTACTTTCATTGCCACATCTAAAATGACATCAGTTCCACAA
Source organism: Ondatra zibethicus (assembly GCA_004026605.1). Taxonomy (NCBI): domain Eukaryota; kingdom Metazoa; phylum Chordata; class Mammalia; order Rodentia; family Cricetidae; genus Ondatra; species Ondatra zibethicus. The sequence continues at coordinate 29,323 of PVIU01006823.1, forward strand.
GGACCAAGAGTGGTTAATGAAGAGTGGCTATGCTTGACCAACCTGATTTAGGCATTTGTTTGTGTTCTTATTTGGATAGCTTCTTCCTGGTGCCAAATTTGATTGCCTTCCCTGATTGGTATAGTATCACTCACCATGTTTTCCAAATGCTTAGTCAGTCCCTTATTGTGGAGATAATTGGATGGTTATTTTGTTTCTTGATTTTGAAGGCCACAGGATGGAGCCAGATCATGACACCTTTGTTCCTTCCTTAGATGTTAACAGAACCTGATTTCAGCTCTGTGAAAAATAAACAAAAACTAAAATGTATACAGAAATAAGAATTATCAATGGGATCTAATAATAATCTACTTCTCTTGGAATGTGAGCTGGACCCAAACAATCAATTAGCAGTTGGCCTGTCAAAAATCAGAGGACAGAGGTTACTAGATATGCCATCATAATTTTATTTGTCCCCAGTATTTGAATAAGTGAAGTGAAATGTTGCCGCTGGTCTCTGAATCATTGATAGGTAATTTCTGGACCTCCCATTGAAAACTGTTGGCTAATTTTCTGCAGTAAATTTTCCAAGTGATTGTCACAGTCTGTAGTAATAAATGTCTTTTCCTCCCATATGCTCCCATGCCTGAGTGGAGAGAGAGGACAATAAGGATGCAGTTTTGTCTTTGAGATGCAGCTGTGTCTGCATTCTTTTTATGGAAAGTAATAGCTTTCTCCAGAGATTTTGCTGAAAATTCCATTGCTCCTCCCAAACAGCAGGCATTCAATAAATATTCAGTGGGTTGTACTCTATTTCATGCTGTCTGCTGATAATCCAGCCATCCACATGGTTTTTGGAACAGAGCAGAAGAGATGATGAAGATGGAAGAGTCCAGTGTGATTCTGTACACTGATAGTCATAGTTAGATGCTGTAGGAGGCCACTTGTTTTCCAGCCACCCAGACTCCTGAAATAATCACACAGAAATTATATTATTTGCAGTACTGTTTGGCCAGTAGCTTAAGTGTATTTCTGAATAACTCATATTTTAAATTAATCCATTTCCATTAATCTGTGTATTGCCACAAGGATGTGGTTTACTGGGTAAAGGTCCGGCATCTGTCTCTGGTGGGGCTACATGACTTCTCTCTAGTCTGCCTTCTTTCTCTAAGCATTCAGTTCAGTGTTCCCTGCCTCTCTATGTTCTGCCCTGCTGTAGGCCCAAAGCAGTTTCTTTATTAACCAATGGTATTCACAGCATAGAGAGGGGAATCCCACATCACCTCCTCTTTTCTTTTTTATGTATGCTTTTATCAGCTTCTGATCAGAAAAGGATTACAGATATGCAATAAAGAAAAATTCAGATGGAAAAGACTTCTAAATGGTTCACAGTATAGGATAAATGTATGTAGGTTTGGGAGAGAGAAGAAAAAGAGAATAGAGAGTTATAAAAAGTTATAAAATGTAGTAAATGGATTTTTAAAAAAATAAAACAAAATCTTTAAAGAGACAGAGTAGAGACAGTCATAGATTAAAAGGAGTAAAGAAAAATAAGCCATATAAAGATGAAAATAAAAAGAGAGTCTGGATTATGTATATTATTGTGTTTTCTTTGAATTTTTTAATTGCAGAGAGATATTTGATTCTGGGGACTGCTAAGATAAACCAACATAAAGGTTTCTTGATTCCAAAATTTGGGTCTAAGGATTTGTTGCTTTGGAAAAGAGGTTCTCCTTTTGTTTCCATAGAGGATGAGAACCTGTGGAATACTTCCAGACTAATGTAGTTTGGTGGACCAAGAACCCCTGAAAGGTCAGCTTGAACACCCCTCAAAAAATTACTTCACCCAATAAACACTAGGAAGCAGTTTTGAGAAAACTACACCCAAAGTCCCAAATATTGTTTATAAATGCTGCTTTTCCTTTTGGTGCCACCCAGTCTAACATGGCAGGGAAGAGGTCAGTTTAGCATGAGCCATCAGTTGGTAGAGCATGAGACTCTTAATCTCAGATGTTCGAGCCCCACGTTGGGCACCAATTTGTTGTAGGAGGCCACTTGTTTGTTTCCTAGCCACCCAGATTTCCAAAATAATCACACAGAAACTATATTATTTTCAATACTGTTTGGTCAATAGCTTAAGCATATTTCTGCATAACCCATATCTTAAATTAACCCATTTCCATTATCTGTGTATCGCTATGAAACTGTGGCTTACTGGGTAAAGTTTCAGCATCTGTCTCTGTCAGAACTACATAGCTTCTCTCTAGTCTGCCTTATTTCTCCCAAAATTCAGTTTAGTTTTCCCTGCCTACTTCTGTTCTGCCCTGCTATAGATCCAAAGCAGTTTCTTTATTAACCAATGGTATTCACAGCATACAGAGGGGAATCCCACATCAGTTAGAGGTCTGGATTGCCACTGGAACCCACAAAGTGCAACTAAGCTTTAATTCAACATCTCATTGTCTTTATGATAGAGCAGTGTAGTCATAATTAACAAGGTCTATGATAGCCCAGAATAAAGGATAACAAGTATTTATTTGGAGAAAAACTCACAATAAGGCTAGAGAGCTACAGTTCTTTGTGGGTACTGGACGCTGAGAACAGAACTCTGACCTCCTTCTAAAAGAGCCAGCACACTGTTTGTCTGCTCTTATTAGTCAACATGTAGTACCTTAGATCATGTCCTAATGGGCCAGTACCCAAAACACTATTGACTGAATGAATTCCCACAACATCTCCCCCTTTAGTCTAAATTAGAGGGTTCTAAACCTAATACAAAACTATATACAATTAAAACAAATATCAAGTATTGTCCAGGAAAAAGGAAAAATATACACAAAAAATAGAACTATAACCAACATGAACAACATCAGGCAAGAAATACATGCTAAGGTAATTAGCAAACAACAGAGATCATTTCAATAGTTGTCCTACCCTGAGGAATCTAATACTAAAAAGGTCTTAGCTAAGTTATGATAGGAAAGTAGCTCTGACTATCTAGTATTCAATCCCATTGAAGACCTGAAAAGGAAAAACAGTATTACCTGAGTAAGCAGGAAGTTCAAGCAAGCTACTTCCCAAAGGCACAAGAAATAATACAGACAGCTGGCTACTTGGGCAATCACCCAAAGTCTCATTTAACAATGTTGGGGAAACGAACTTTGGCTAAGACCTAAGGTATCTGACAGACCATTTTCTGAGGCAGAATAACACAAAAGACTGTACTAACTTGTGTTGACAATGTTTGGCAATCATTTTTGCTTATATCCTGTTTGTCAGTTTGGATAGCATGCATATTGCCAGTAGGTGAGGCAAGGGCAGTTCTTTGCTCAAAGGCCAGTTTTGCCAAGAAGAAAACAAGCTCCATGTGGAGTAACTTTGGTGCCCAACATTCTCTCGGGAATAGATCTGTTGGAGAAATGTTGCTTGTTGGTTCCTGGCTGCCCAGATTGCTTAGACCTGAAATAATCACACAGAAACCATATTATTTAAATCACTGCTTGGCTCATTAGCCTTAGCTTCTTAATGGCTAACACTTACATAATAATTTAACACATTTTTAGTAATCTGTGTATAGCCATGTGGCTGTGGCTTATTGGCTAAAGTTCCCAGCATCTGTCTCCAGTGGCTCCAAGGCTTCTCTCTGACTCTGCCTTTCTTTCTCCCAGCATACAGCCTAGCTTTCCCCACCTATTTCTGTTCTTTCCTGCCATAAGCTCGAAGCAGTTCTTTATTTATTAACCAGTAAAAGCAATGCACAGACAGAAGGACATCCCACACCACAGTGCTGCTAGGAGCAATCGTGTCTCATGTCAACAGAATTCTGAGCTATTTGAATTCCATATTCTATAGTTCTTTAAGTTGTTTGAGGATTACCTATCTATGCAGAGTACAATTACTGTGTATCTGGAGAACCTGACTAGCCTAAATATAAGTATGACAAATATGGGTGATTATGGACCTATAATTCTCCATACCTATATAGCTTAAAGACTAAAGCTTCACATTATAAAAGTAATCCTTAAGCAGATGTGCAGCACATGAGAACAATGATCACAAACTACAAACAACATATGTATATGTAGATATACATATAAAAATGTAACTTGATAGGTAGAAATGTATAGTGTGATATGATAAATATATCCAAAAATTGCATCAATATGCAAAATATCTTAGGCAGAAGAAGAAACATACAATATTACAAATAACTTTGCATATGTACACAAATATCTTAAACAAAATTGAATATACTCAATATAACAAATACAATTAGAATTTGTATCAATATACAAATTATATTATGAATACAATGATAATTTCACATATGTATCATATACAGATTCTTGTCTGTAAGTAATAGTTCACAGGTAGATACACTAATATATTTCCCATCCCATCCATTTTCCTTTTTTTCTTTTATTTCCCAAATGAGATTCCCAAGCCTACTACATATTCCATTCACAACCCAATACAACATATAACCAACATATAATCCCTAACAAATAACAATTGTCCCTAATCCTGAGGACAAATATGGTTGGGAGAGGGAATGTTGTTTTCTAGAATTACTTACAGCTGTCATGAGGGTGCTGGCTAGCTCAATACCAGCTAACTCAGTCAGTAGAGCATGATGCTTATAATCTCAGGGGTTCATGTTCCACACTGAGAACCAAAATGTAGTCATAATTAACAAGGTCCATGACTGCTTGGAATAAAGGGTAGCAAGTATTTATTTGGGGAAAAATTGCAATAAGGGTAGAGAATCATGGTCCTCTGTTGGCACTGGAAGCTGAGAACAGAACTCTGACCACCATCCAAGAAAGCTAGCATGCTCTTTGTCTGCGCTCATCATGCCACACGTTGTACCTCAGGCCACACCCTAATGGACTGGTACCAAAAGACTATTGGCTGAATGAATTCCCACAATGAGATTCTACAGGTCAGAGTCATCCCACAGGGGTGAAGCAGGGACTCTTGAATCCTCTCCTACCCAAGGCATAAGAAAGTGCTGTAAAACGGAGCCAAGTTTTCCTCATCTTGTCAAGTAAGTCCAAGGCCTGCCAGCCTTCAGTTCCCACAACCCAAATGTAGTTTAACAGATTAGGATAAATACAACATAACTGATACAACATCCACATTTATCTTAATACTGCAGTTTCCAAGGAAGTAGTTTGGCGAGAAGACAGACTGTGTTCTGTGTCAGCCCAAGACTGATGAAAACCTTGACACAGGTCTTAATTTCCATGCCATTTGAATTGCAAAATAGAAACAGAGAGTGCTTGAAAAAAAGTTTTTGATGTCTTTCATTATCACATTGGAAGAGCTTATGGGGGAAGTCAGTCATTAAAGCAAAAGCTTCACCCACTAAGGGCCTAAGATGCCAGTCTTAAGAATAGGCGGTCTTCACACACAATGCATCAGGTTTGCCAGTTGTCTGAGTGGAAGCCCAGGGGAGCCTTTTCGTTGTAATTTTCAACCTTTTTTCTTGATCTGAACACCTCAAAATCTAAGTCAGGGAAAGAAATTTCTCTCCTGCCCAGAAAGCCATTTACTCTAAATTTGTCTTTTATAACGTTATACTTCCAGCTTGAAGGAGAGTATAAAAGACATATCTATAGGTATTGACCTACAACTGACTTAAGAAAAATCTTCTAGTCCTAAGAGAGGGCAGGTTACCCTGCCCTGTGGGAAGCCCAAGGCCCTCTCGGAGGAGGGGGAGTGGGGAAGCGGGAGGGAAATGGGAGGAGCAGAGGAGGTGGAAATTTTGAATGGTACTATTTATAATGCAATAATAAAAAATTAAATGTGAAAAAACATTAAATGCCATAAAAAAAGAAAGAAAAATCTTCTAAATGTATGTCTTTAATTAAAAACATTAACTCTTCATTTATTGTATAATTCAAATTTTTAAGTTCAATTGATATAAAGTGAATATCATTTGAAGTTTGTCACGTCTTTAGAAGGAATGGCACTCTGTACATGTTATAACCAAAAATCTAAGCTTTATTTAAAGATAAAAACAAATCATCAATTTCTCCAACACTTTTGTGTCATTCATATTCTGAGAGGAAAAAAATGCTAATTCCCAAGGTGAGTCTGAATCACGTTTTACTTTAGAAAGACAAAATTGTATACTGTATTTTTCTACGCCAGCATCTCCCTAGAGTGAAGATGTATTTTCTTACTATGTACCCTCTACATCTTTTCAAATGGAGAGTAACTTAAATATAGCTTCTTTGGGGAACATTCACTCTTGGGAAATGTACATAGCGTGCATAGTTTGTGACAAATGAAATAAATGCAATGCTCATGTAAGTCAACATTTTAGGCACAGAGAAAATGGATACAAATGATTTAAATAATTTAAAATCATGTCTTGGCATGTGATCAGATTTATATTGTTCAAAGTTTCGAGTACTTTATACAGAAGAGCCTCCGGGTGACTTGTGTTATAATTGCCTTCAGTGGGTAGCTCAGCTTGTGATGCTATCAACATATGTGTAGTGATGCTCACTACATATCACTGAACTATTATGGATCATAGACATCAAAAATGGTCAGAGTAACTTGTATGATGTCACTAAATACTTTTACAGTGTAAACCTACATGATCATTTAGTGATCAATGGTTGAAACTACAAATGACAACGGATTACCAAAAATTTTATATGTCTGCTTTTACTTGATATATGTAAATCCCATCTTTCAACATTAGTTATCTAATACTCTACCTATCATTCTGATTTTTAAAACTTTCATGATAATATTTCTATTACTTCTTCAATTTTCTCCACATAAAGACAGTAATTCATACCTAACTAAGCTGTAATGCAGGGCTTTCAAATCCTCCAACTTAATAACATTTTTCTTGACTCATTCAGAAGACCTCTCTCTCCAGGAGCTAGGGTGTAATCTTATTCTTCTACAGCCCATGGGACCCTGGACATCTCCACTGAGCTTTGGGACTCATGATAGCTCCTCCCCCAGGCTCTTAGGCTTCTGCTTTAGACTCAGAGCCACACTGTTGAACTCTCCTTTCTGGGACTTTCAAAGCTGGACACAGCCACACTATGAGCATTCCAGGGTCTCCAATGTGTAGAAAGTCTTCAGAACAGCAGGAACCAATTTCCTCAGGTCTACTCTCTCTCCAGAAACTATAGCTTTCATCAAACTTGCTATAAGTAAGTTAGAGTGGAGAATATGACACATTTTGGGGGTCATAGGAGGATAAAAATAGGGAAAAGACTGTCTTCAAACAAGGCCACATCAAGTGCTTCAGAAGCCAAATCCCCCCCATAAGTCAAGCACACAGCCTTCCTTTCAGATTGGCAAAAATACAAATTCTGCTCTCCAGGGCAACTCACCAAGATGCCTTCTGTCTTCATACTCTATTGTCACAGTCACCAAATGGATTGAGAATTCCTGATGTGTTCCAATTTTGTTAATTCATTAAAGAAGAATATGATGATTATTGGGTTCCCAGTTTTGAAAGAGGAGATAGGTAGGAATGAAGAAGTATGCCTCAAGCCAATATATCTCCATTGGCATTTTTCATTCAGGAACCTGTGACTCAGCAAGCTTCCATGAAAAGATATAATTTTAAGTGTCAAATTATATTACAACTAATTTATTAATATGTATGGCCTTAATCTACAAGAAGAGTTTTATGAGCACCCAACCATTTCCTTAGAACATTAATGAGAGGGTAAGACTTGGAGAAAGAAGTGGCTTTGCATAAAAAGAGAAATTACATTTAAGAAAATGTTAAAGTAACTCTGACACTAAAGTAATGTGGTGTTTATATTGCATAACAAAATTTGAAAATATACAAGCACATTTATTTAACTCAGATACTCATAATTAATATTCATCACCAACTAAGATCATTTTACTATCTCGACACCTAATAACCACTTGATAGGGTTTTTAAAATTATGACATCCAAATGAAAAGCTGTTTATTCATGTCCAATATTTTCTTTAACTTGGTATTGTATAACATCAAAGAAAATTGCTGTTGTTCAATATGAGTAAAATCCCTACAATTCTAGTCATTTCAGTATTTTAGAATGTTTTCAGATGCTGAAGTAATAGGTATGTAATGTATTTAACATGTTACACACACATCCAAACACACGCACAAATTTATAGTAAAGCCTCTATATTTGGGGGTGTCATGAGTTAAATCACATGTTTTTTTGTTCTGTGGCATTATTTTATAGGAGCATTTGCAAGTCTGTGGATAATTTGCTAGGTAATTTCACATCTAGTCAAAGTTTAATAAAAATGAACTTCCTGGCTTGGGGAAAAAAAACTTGTGTCCCATAAAAAGATGAATGGTTGAATAGATAGAAATGCTTAGTATATACTAACTTGATTAGTATACATTATGTACATGTATTGAATTACCATAATAATACCATAAAGATGTACAAATGAGCCCTCATGCTGTCAATGAGAGAAGAAAAATGGAAGTATGCCAATGAGTCTATGTCTTTTAAGGTAAGAAATTAAGAAACAGGATGATGTCATTGCTAATACAAAAACACAAAAGGGGGTGCAAGATAGTTTATCACGGAACCAAAATTAATGACCATGGCTTGAAGACAAAGATTCAGGTTATCCTAAATTTCATGGTTCAATGTGGTAACAGTTTGACGAAGCCTTTGTAGTAGCTAAAGAAATAAAGTTACAAAGTAAGGAGCTTTTAAAGTAAATTGTAACTCATAAGTGAGTTACAGCAGAGTGGGGGCAATTTCGACTATGTGCCTCAGATGTCTGAGAGCATTCTTAGCCCTTTGGTTAGTGGAAACTAGCATTTTGTCAATACATTTGGAAAGGTTTTATGTGTTGGCCACAGGATGTTAGGTCATACATAGAGGTCCTGCGCAAGAAATGGCTATTTAGGGACTAAAGACAACCCAAGATAAATTGTAATCAGGCTCTGGACCTCCAACATTCTAACCCCTCACAACCATTGGTTTTCTAATCTGCAAAGGGCTCAGTGGGAGGTGTGTTTCTGTGTGGGAACTTTCATTCACAGCATTATGTATTTTAAAGGAACAGGCCAAAGAAGCTTGCTAGTACTTAAATACCAAACACAACACCAAGACACTGTCTGAAATCTATTACTTTGAATAAAAACCATATTCTAAATAATTGATTGTTTAAAGCAGGTACTACAATTTTCCTCAGAATCAATATTTAAGGTGTGGTAGATGAATCATTAAATAGGCAGTGGGGATTCATCTTCAAGGCCATCATACGCGTAAATATATTGCATAGGACAACACTGCTCTCTAAGGCAACATGCATTTAAAATTGCATGAAGAAGATGCCTGGCACCCGTCCTGTTTTGTCATCGATGGAAAAGCTAATGCTACAGTCATCAACTCAGTATATGCTACCAGATGACACAGGCAAGGGAATGTGTCTCTGCTGGAAGCTGGCAAGGACTGCTCTTCCAGAAGACTCTAGTTCAGTTTCCAGCACCCCACATCAGCCTCTGTTGCCTCTGGCCTGAATAGACAACATACTCACATGCTTAGGCATGTGTGTGCATGCACACACACACACACACACACACACACACACACACACACACACACACACACCCCACAGTCTAACAGTTCTCATAATTTGTAACTCAGGCGTACTTTTCTGGGTCTCAGTAGAGTGCCACATGAGGATTGGCAACTGCACTATGACACAGAGAAGACCCATTTCTATTATGCATGTTATTTTGTAGGTTCCCCTATACCTAGATTTTAATAATAAATATAACTACAATGCTTATGTTACCAAGTAATTTTATCCCTAATTTTGTTTGTAAATTTGGACCTATAGCCCCAGATAGAGTATCCATAGCTGATTCATTGTCTTTAATGACACTGACCCTAATCTTGTGGAAAGAGGACCTGAGGGGAGAACTAGAGTAGTTTCCACACCCACGGACAGGTCTGGCCATTCCCCTGGGTTGCCCACTGTCCAGAATCTCAGGACAATTTCTGACTTCTCCAGTATGTAAACCTCTTACATCTGCTGACTGTACATTTTCCCTTCACTGACTGCCCATGACAAATGTATTTAGAGCACATTTCATACCTGGACTGCTTTGAGATTTAGAATCATTGCACTTTGGATGGGAAGGCTAAGAGAACACTCACTTCACTCTGCCCCATCATTTAACAGACAAAAGCAATGAAATTCAAAAAGTTAAGTGGCTCTTCCAAAACCAGGAGCTTTTTTTTCTTTCCTTTTCCCCCCTTTCTTTGTGACAGAGCCCAGACATACGCAATGATGGATCTGTATTCTTTCATTTCCTCCCAGGCACAACTCTCTTAAATGTCTTAAAGCATTAAAACCATATTAAAAGAATGACATCACTTACAAAAGCTTTAAGAAAAAGTCTTAGCCTTGTTGAGTTTATTTACCCTAGACAAAACATCCATTGAAAGATAAAATGTGTATATGCCAGAAGAGCTTCAAGCAGACTAATGTTTGCCATGTTCGAGGTTTGCCATGTTCGAGGCAGAACATTAGGAATCAATTATGAGTAACAGCAACAACAAGTCACAAGCACCTGCTCCATTTCCGACAGGTTGTAAGCCAAAGAAAATGGGGCCTTCATGGGAACGCACTTTATGTCCTGGTGCCTAACAATGATCTAGCTTCCTTGACCTGTTTGTTGAATGACTAAAGGAACCATTTTTGGCAGTGGGGATAGATGGTATTAAAAGTTTACTACTTACGTAGGTTTAAGGTAGTCTGTGTTGTGAAGCTGCAATGTCAGTCTCATGGAAGTCCCCACATCAGGGAAGCTCACTGAAGAACACATTGCCAACCTGGCGATATGGACCAAGAAAGATTCTATTATTGAGGAATCTTTAGGTTTCACTGTATCTTATGTCAACTGCATGAGGGGAGAAGAGATTCTAAAGCACGTGGAGTTGTTTTACAGCAGAGAAGGAGAACAGAGGACTAGGGACTTTCTAAGCAGAAATAAGATCATCTTGACTGCAATGAAGCTTTGAGAAGACACTCTGGGTTTGCTCTGCTCCAAAAGCTGCTGCCTAGAGCTGCAGTAATAATGGGATCCTGGGAAAGTCAACATGAGTAGGAAAGAGAAACTCATGTTCCGAGGGGCTTCGACTCTGCTGCACAAATATTATTTTAAATTTACTTTTAATGTGGAAAGCAAGCAAAAATGGTTCTTCCTTTCCATCACTTTTAGAAGAAAATGTGTTTTCCTAGAGCGTTGAATTCAACACACATTTACAGGAAAAGTGGCAAGATGAAAAGTCAAAGGGAAGATTATGGAGGGAGCCTCCTGTTATGAATAAGACTGTTTGTGTGACACTTGAGCAAGGTAAATGAATAGATGTCTTAACACTTAGAAATGCTATTACGCAGGTCTGTCATAAAGAGCTTGTGGTCTAAGGACAGATACACACAATCAGTGTTATCAGGCACAAAAACGAGAACCAAGAACAGAGGACTAGGGACTTTCTAAGCAGAAATAAGATCATCTTGACTGCAATGAAGCTTTGAGAAGACACTCTGGGTTTGCTCTGCTCCACTCTTGGCCAGCTCTGACCACTTTGAGGGTAAACAGGTTCCAATCTTCCTGCTAGATCCTAATCTGGTGTTTATGGGAAGAGGAAATGAACTCAAAGAGCAGGCATCATGAGAGCCTCCAGGTGATAAACTGTAAGACCTGGGGAAGGTCCTTTGAACGCTTAGGCTTAGCTCTGAACTTCCCTTCGAAGCACGCCATTTCATTCCCTCCCACTTCCAGGAGCCCCTTCCACAGTCCATCATGTGGTAGAGACTCTTGGGGTTTGCCCCCTTAGCAAATGCTATGGGAATGGATTCTAGAGATCAGCAAAGCAAAGAAACACTAAGCCTTCCCTCAATTTATATTACTTGCCCATTAATGCTAATATACAAAAAAATTTCCTAATGAAACACCAAGTCTAAATATGTTAATATTTATGATATTATTATGAACTATGTTAAGACTGAGATCCTTGAGATAAGCGCCTTTCCAGGTCATTAGAGGCTGAGTATGTAAAGGAGAATAAACGGTTGAAGTTTTCACAAACTAAAACCCCAGAGAGCTGTGGGATGCTCCAGAAGGTCCCTGAGACTGACCATGAGATAAAAATACAAACTTATTGAAACTAAATTCAAAGGAAGGTCAGAGCACAGCAGGTCTGAATGGGAAACAGGAAATCAGTGGATGCAAATTGATGATGCTGGAGCCAGAGTGATAACTGCTATATTTCCATTTTTCTTTTCAAGGAAAAAGCAGCAAAATAGAAATGGATGAGCCAATTTTAGAGAAAATTTTCACATAGTATCATTTCTCTTGAAGGTTCACGAAAGTGAAAAATAAAGAGAAAACTAACTCCACCTTCCTCTCACCTAATGGGTTTGTTCAATAACTTTCCTGAGGAGAACATTTTTCAGGATTCAAATTCTTGGGGGCTGGGACTTGATCAGTGGGTAAAGTAAATATTGTGAAATCATGAGGGATTGGGTTCAAATCCCCAGCCACCACATGAAAAGTGTCAGGTGCAGAAGGACTTATCTGTAATGTATGTTGTATGGAGATAGCCAGATCCCATGTACTCTCCGGCAAGCTAGTTTAGCCTAACACTGTTTCAAAAATTAAGATGAAGATGCGATAAGGGAAAACATCCAATGTCGCCTCTGGCCTCCACATGCAGGTGCACAGACAAGCATGCCTGTGTGCACATATGCAAACAAATACACACGTATACATGCACAACTCAAATTTCAGCAACAAATGGAGCTTCATTCTTAGATGCACATGTCCCTACCTTGTTTGTGTATTAATGAAGCTAGCATTATCCATAAACACATGTGGATGCACATCTAAACATCACACACACACACACACACACACACACACACACACACACACACACACACAAGGTCTCTCTTTTCTCTGTCTCTGTTCTTACTTTTTGTCAGCTGATATTCTTTTGTAAGTCATTTCAATACGACTTTGGTTCTGTGTTCGCTAGCTTTTTATTTCTCCTCATGCTTTATCTTTTTCTCATAGGTATATGTCTGTTTTCATGGTCTCCTTATGGAGAAAATGTTGCTCTGAAAGTTTATAAAGAGACTCTGTGATTCTCTTTTCAGAAGCTAGAGACTGTCAGGAACCATGAAAGGACGGACATTATATTCCTGTTGTAAATTAATGGGAAGCCTGCCAGGTTCCCATAAGATGACAGGTGACTTTTGAATCTGAGATGGTAAAGGATGTTTCTCACAGCCCAGCCTGTTTTAGAGGCTTGTTGTTACCTCGCTTCTCTTTGCCTCCTCAACCGACGGGCTCAGTGTTGGCTGGCAGTCTCCAGTGGAAGGCTGAGACAATGCTGAATCTGAGCTAAAGAAACCCATTCTTTTTAAAAGCTGTTAGCAAATTTGCTTAACCTTTGTGCCAATAAGGCTTTTAGTATCTTAGACACCATGAAAATGTTCTGTCTTCCACTCCATGGGAAGGTACCCTCAGTACCTACCAAAGTTATTTGGTTTACAAATACCTCGAAAAGACAGTCTAGGACAAAGGACCATGGAGCCTCTTAACAAAAACTTGAGAGACAATTCTGCCTCAACTGATGAGTCTGTTCTTTCGATACAGTCTCTGTATGTAGGGACTGGGCAGTACTGTTCCATCCATAGTGATCTGCTCTCCTCTTTGAAGATCTGTCTGAGTCCATGTCTTTTCATCTCATCTCATTTCATGCTGACCACTACCATAAAAGAAGGCAGTCCACAGGCCCCTGGGCAGAAGGTTCATATCTAGGTTCCTCTTTCTGGAAAAGAAGTGTGTTTTTCTATGCTCTTTCTTTCTTATTGAAATGGCAAGAATAAGACCCATACTCTGCATTTACACTGAGAGCAGTTTCAGCTGCTGTAACACAAACTTCTTGGAAGCCAGTTGTTTCAGGCTTATCTCAGTTTTTCTAACTTTTCCCAGAATGTCTTTGGAGTTTTTTTCTGAATTCAACATACACTTTAAAAATTCTATTACAATATCCAATGCTTATACTTTAATGCTGAACTCTAGTTTTAGAAATACCTTCAAGTTATTTAAAGCCTAACACCTCAAAAAAGCAGATTAAGTAAGTTGAGTTAGGAAAAACTTGTGAATATATGCAATGAAACAGATATACTCGCATGATCGGTAAATTGGCTTTGGATATAATTCCAATGGAGAAACTCCAAGTACCCCAGGTGTTCACAGCTTTGGGGGATTAAAATAGCCTTTCTTCCTAAAAGCACAGGCACTCCGTCACTAAAAGTGTGCATAGAGAAGATTTTTGTTAAAGTATATTCTTTTTGTGCTATTTCTTTAGCAGTATCACTTTTTTAAACCATAAAGATTACAGCGAAGTGAAGAAATTTTATCAGTAGACCCCATCTGTGCCTTGCCTCACCAGAGCCCATAAACTCACTTGAAGAGTTCCATATTGCAAAGTGTGAGAACTAGTTTTCCTTTTCAACCTGACACAGTCTAGAATCATCTGGAAAGAGAGCCACAATGAGGGACTCTCCTGATTAGGCTGGCATAGGGATGTCTATAGAGGATCATCTCAGTGTTAATTTAGGTAGAAGGACCTGTCCATTGTGGGTGGCACCATTCCCTGTGTTTGGTTCCTGAACTGTATACACGTAGAGAAAAAGAACTGAGCTGCCAGGTTCAACATGCAAGCCTACTCAAAAGAAAGAGTATAACCATGTACGGTATACAATAGTTGATGGTGACTAAGTATTTCTATGTTTCTAGTTTATGTATTTAGTTGACTAAACTTTTGTTGTTTTAGAGACCACTTCTACTCACAAAATTTATGATGCAAGAATCTGCCATGTTACTGGCATTGCACATCCGGTGTTAATTTTCTTGAGCGATTGACCTAAGCTTTGTGTAAGTTCCCTTTATAATGTTTGCACACAATGAAATTTCTAATGAACCTAATGAACCATTTCTAGGAGAACACAGCTCACCCCTGTGAAATGTGTGACTGTGCTGGTGAATCTCTAAACTCTGCATTAGTTGCTTTGCCTGGGAGAGTGGATGATGCATGTTACCTTCCATCTCTAGCAGAGCAGAAAAATCAATCAAGGATAGAGGTGCAGGGGAAGCAAATAGTTCATAAGCTTACTATTTCTGCTTGGGACTCCCTGTGCTCCATGGCAAACCAATGGCAGTGTGTCCCAGGGTTGCACAGGAGCTGGTGGTTTATACCCTCTGTCTGTCATACATGTGTGTAATGAGGGCTGATAGTGCAAGGGTGTGCAGAACCCAGGAGAGGCAGATGTAATTCACAGGCAGTTTCTGAGACACAGCACATTTTTTTGGAGGGTTCTTTCACCTTTACCATTTTCAAAGCAGTATTTTATGGTCCTGGGGATGGCAGGGAGCTGCTCTTGGTAGAAATTACTAAATAATGTATAAAACCAGTCTCTGGGGTCAGAGGAGTACTTTTTTTCTCAGGGCTTTCTTGGACATCTCATTTTCCATAAAACTCAGCAAGAATGATAATTCATTCTTGCCATTTTTATTTTTGTCAGTGAAACTCTGTAATAATGCATAGTAGGACTTTTCTTAACCAATGTTTAAGAATCTGTTAGGAATATTTCCTAACGCAAGTTCTCTGCCGATGCAAAATTCCCAATCAAGCCAAATCAAAACAAGCCAAATTAAGAAATATCCAGGTTTAATGGGAGTTCTGTGCTCTCCGGTGGCCCCAGCGGGAACTGGGAAGCCGCGCGAATGTGACCACCAGGAGGAAGTAAAGGAGACCACTCCCTGGGGAGTGGTCCTGACTCCTCCCTGGCCTGCTGGGATTTGGAGTCCAGACCAGGCCTGAGGGCTGGGATAGATGCGAGGGGATGGGGTCTACACTCCCAATTTAACATTCCAGATTCTGGATATAGGGGTGACAGAAAATTGAAGTGATAATTATGACAAACATTTTGGCTCTCTTTGGAAAAAAGAGCGTAGACTCAAATCTGGCTACTTCCTGCAGGCACGGGGCGACGTGGGGAAGGGGAGAGCTAGGTGTCCATGTTCAGCAAGAGGTGTGGCTGGAGAGGCATCCCATGAACTGTCACCCTGGAGATGGCATGCATCTGTTCCTTGGGGGAGATGAGAAGGCAGGTGTCTAGGAAAAAAATTGTTATCACTAAAGATGAGTGTGCCAGAATGAGGAGCAGATAGGCCCTTCATTGTGGCATCCTGGAAAACTGGAGGGTGGAAGGTCCTGTCTGCTGGACATACCAAGTGTCTTTAGTAGGCGCCCGCTTGAGCCTGGAGAGATGGTACCAGCATGGGTGTCCCAGGAGCTTGGCAGCCGAGGGGGTGGTGAGGATTACGGTGTGAGGTCCTGTCCATCAAGGTTCGAGAGACCTAGGAGTTAACTGTTTAAGGAGTACTCTGTCCCCTGGGGAGAGCGGGGCAGGTTTAGGGGCATTAGGGTCCACTGGTGGGGTTTAGGGGCATTAGGGTCCACTGGTGTGGTGGCAGAAGGAACCTTAAAAGGGAGATGTAGGGTAGGTACCCCGCCAGTGGAGGAGTTTTATTAAGATTCATTCAATTTCTTAGAGGAAGAAAGTCAGCCACACCAGCCACATACACACACACACACACACACACACACACACACACACACACACACACACCACACAGTGTCACAAATGCATGAATATAGGTGGAAGTGAGGGGTAGATATGAGGAATTAGCTCCCATCATTGTGGAATCAGGTCAGTAATCTACTTCCTATTTGAAAGCTAACAGGCCAGACACCCATGAAGAGCAATGTTTCTGTTCAACTCAAGAAGTCAGGAATAAAAGTCAGTGTTCCAATTCAAGTGCTATAAGGACAAGAATCTGTATCATGAGGGCCTGCTTATTTGGGTTTCTGTCCTGCCTGGTTCCCACGGCCAGTACATCTCAAAGAAATCACACAGAGAGTTTACATTAATGATAAACTGATTGGCCCATTACCTCAGGTTTCTTATTAGCTCTTGTAGCTTATATTAGCCCATTATTCTTATCTATGTTAGCCACATGGCTCAGTACCTTTTTCAGTGGGGCAGGTCACATCCTGCTTCTTCAATGTCTGGACAAGACTGGGGAGCAATGGGCTCCTGTTCTCTTTGACCCACTTCTACTTCCTGTCTGGTTGTCCTGCCTATACTTCCTACCTGGCTACTGGCCAATAGCACTTATTTAAAACATATTTGACAGAATACAGAATTGTCCCTCACCATTTCTCCTTTTTTTTTTTTTTTGAGAAAACAAGAACATCCATAGTCCAATTTTTTTGGAATGTGGGTGTAGTATTCCAGGCTACTTCCTGCTGTTTGGGGGCACTGGTAATCTTATGAGGACCTAAAGAAAATTTTAAATTATGATCAAGTCCTGACTGGAGTATCCTGTGAGTCTTGATCATCTCAGGCAGCAGTCTTGAACCTGTTTTGGATGTAGAAATCAGACATCAGGGCCATCTGTTTCTACCGGAGATTTTTCAGGTGGTCTTCCTTGAGCAAATCTGATTTTTCTTAATTCAGAATGAATCCACAGCCTCTCATTTCCTGTGGAAACAAAAGCAAAATCTCTTCTCCAAAGTAACATACCTTTTGACTTCAAATTTGAAGTCAAGGTATTTTCAAAATACCTATCGTGGATTAATTCAGCAGCATTTATAAGCAAATATCTTTTAACAGCTGTTGCTCCTTCCTCAGCATTCAAACAATTCAAAGAAAGCATAATAGCATACAGTATCAAGATTCTCTGTGTATTTTTCATCTTTATGTGACTTTATTTCTTATTTCTCTATTTCTTTAATTTTTATTTTTTGGCTTTTTGAGACAGGGTTTCTGTGTAAATTTGTCCTGGAACTCACTCTGTAGACCAGGCTGTCCTTGAGCTCACAGAGATCTGCCTGTCTCTGCCTCCCAAGTGCTGGGATTAAAGGTGTGCACCACCACACCTTGAATTCACAGAGGTCTGTCTGCCTCTGCCTCCCAAGCATTGGGATTAAATGTGTGTACCACCACACCCAACTATTCTCTTTCTTTTTTATTTTAAGGACTTTAACCTTTTTTTTCCAAGCCTGCATATATTTTTAACACACTGTAAACCATTTAGAGGTTTTCTTTATCTTTGACTCTCTCTTTACTGTATATCTCTCTTTTTCTGACCACATGAGTTCTTAAATTGCTAAGCAATATGGAGAGGATTAAAGCTGTGGCTTTGGCTGGATCCAGCCCATTTCTTAGCTTTCTGAGATTTCAGCCTCGTGGCTAAGGTACCGGCTGGAGCCGTGTTTATTGCCACAACTCTATGGCATTTCAGGGTCCCTGCCAGCAAGCAAGCTGTAACAGTGTGTCCACAAACAACATTCAAATGCTTTCTCTGTAGCCGGACTTCCTGCCTCAAAGAGTCAGAGTTTGCACTGGCAGGAGGGCCCAGAAAGCCAGCATTTTAAAATGGCGCAGCTTTTTTCCTGCTATTGCAGGAAATTAAAATTAAAAAGCATGCAGTCAGCTTTTATCAACACCATTTAAGTGTTTCATGGCAGGGCCTCTTAAAGAGCTACAGGGTTTTTCAGATAAAGCTAAGTCAGGAAGCCTCTCTTAAATGAGAGCGCTTGCTTGCCTCTAGCATGCAGAGCAGATCCAAGAAATTGCTGCTACCAAGAAGCCATGCTTTACTCTATTCTTTTTTCTGTCTAGAATTACTTCCCAAGCTCTCTCAGGTTTTATGTGGATGCAGTTGTCCACATGGGCACCATTCTGTAACATGCTGGGCCTGCTTTGTTGGGGTTTCTGTCCTGCCCAGTTCCCACAGCTGGTAAATCCCAAAGAGAATCACACAAAGAGTCTACGTAAGTTATAAACTGATTGGCCCATTAGCTCAGGCTTCTTATTAGCTCTTGTAACTTATATTAGCCCATTATTCTTACCCATGTTAGCCACATGGCTCAGTACCTTTTTCAGCGGGACAGATCACATCCTGTTTCTTCAGTGTCTGGACAGGGCTGGGGAGCAATGGGTTTCCTTTTTCCCAGAATTCTCCTGTTCTCTTTGACCCAGCTCTACTTCCTGTCTGGTTGTTCCACCTATACTTCCTGCCTGGCTACTGGCCAATCAGCGTTAATTTAAAACATAATTGACAGAATACAGAATTGTCCCACACCAAGAATCTGTACCACTCTCTTTCTTTTGGGCCACCAACCAGCTCCCAAACCAAGACTTGGAGACTTCTCATTTGTTATGAATGCTTGACTTAGCTTAGGTTCATTTCTTGCTAGCTCTTTTTTCTTAAATTAACCTGCTTCTCTTTATCTACCTTTTGCCTCAGGGCTTTTTACTTTTCTTCCTTCTGTATATCTACTTTCACTGCTTCTCATGTCTGGATGGCAACGGCATGGCTTTTAGCTCCAGGTGTGTTCTTCTCTTTCTCCCCCATTCTCTTCCTCTTCTCTTCTTCCTCCCTTGAGCCTAGATTTCTCCTACTGAGTCTCTCTGCCTGCCCCATCTCTCCTTTTTCTGATTAGCTATTGGTCAGCTCTTCATTAAACCATCCAGGTTCCTTAGTCAGGCAAGGTGAAACAAATGCAACACATCTTTACATAATTAAACACACATCCTTATGTCATCAAATAACTGTAACCACACCTTTACACAATTAAAGTAATATTCTGTAGCATAAACAAATGTAACACATCTTTACACAGTTAAAATGGCATTCTACAACAAGAATCCCAGAATTCCTTTTCAGGTGGGAAGAAGACTCTGCCCTTTTGATCTGTTTGTGGCTTCAACTGATTGAATGAGGCTCATCTATGCTGAAGGCAATCTGTGTTGCTCAGTTATCTGACTGAAATATTGATCTCATATAAACTATCCCCAGGGAAACATTCAGAATAATGATTTATGGACTATGAAGGCACCCTGTGACCTAGTCATGTTGAGCCAGAAAATTAACCTTCACAAATACATTCACAAACTCTCAACACACTTTAAATAAAATCTAAACTCCTCTTCATGGCCCACACATATCCTGCCTTTCCTACCTTCCAGCCTTATCTGCCATATTCCTACCCTGTGATTCGGTTGTGAATTTAGGGCTGTTCCATGCACTGGAAACTCAGGAAAACCTTGGGCACTGCAGTGTTGTTGCATTTGCTCTCATAGGATCACCTCCTTGCAACACAGCATTTCACAATGAATGACTGAATCTTTCCCATTTTTTTTATCCTTCTGGAAGGAGACATTACACCCCCTTGACAATCTCATCTAAATTTCTGTGCTTCTAGTCCTGCTGTTTCTCTTAAAGTACCTTTTTCACTGTCTGATAATCATTCTTAATTATAGAAAATCATTTTACTGTTTGTGGTTTGAGTAAGTGTCCACAAAATCCTATCCATGGAATGGTTAATTTCAATAATACTATTGGGAGCGGGTGGTAACTGTAGGAGCTGGGGCCTAGTGGAAAGAAGTTAGGTTACTGAGGGCATCACCTTGATAGGGATTTGGAGACCACTCACCCTTCCTTTGCCTGTATTTTTGCTTTTCAGCCATGAAGATGTAAACAGCTTGCTTCCTGCCATAATTTTTTTTACTACTTCACTATAGGCCCCAAAGCAGAGACCTAGTAGATCATGACTGAACCTGTGAAGCCGGTAGACAAAATAGGCCTTCCCTATTTTCAACTTGATCGTCTTAGGTATTCTTTTATAGTAAGGGAAATAGGAGAACCACAACATTTCTCATCTTTAGTAGGCCATGTAGTTCTCCTGATGTCCAGCTTCAGTTCTCCAGCAATGTCCTACATAGGGACTCCACAGTATATATTAAATAAACAAGTAATTAGATGAGCCAAAAGAACACAAAAATCTTAAGGTAAATTCATTGATCCTTACTGTGGCGGTGATTCAATCTAAACGAAATATTACCCCTACTCGCCAAAAGATAAGTGAAGTAACTTAGAACTTTTTATTCAAAATACTTTTAAATAAGTCTGTTAGTGCCTGGAATTCTTCATTGAGAATGCAAGTCCAGAGTGCCTGACTGACTACCATTAGTACTGGCAAAGCAGTAGTAACCAACAGGGACAACGTTAAAAATTCTGATATTCACTTCTAATGTCCCACATCAGTCACCTGGATGGACCAGCCTGGACACTGAAGGGAAGTACTGTGGAGACCTTAGGTTAAGGACAGCTGCAACCTAGGAAGGAGGCAAATCGAGTCATCTTGAGTCATTAATTCACTCTATCAGGGTCATGAAATTATAGTGTGGCGTGCTATATATACTTAGTGTGTTTCAGAATTAAGTATAAATGGAAAAGTTGCTATCAGAAAAACAAAACATTCTACAAGCTAGATTAAAGTTTTCCATTTTGGCTGCACTTTAATCCAGGAAGACTGACTGAACACTTGTTTATTTGCTGAGACAATCTCAGTAGGAACTTTTATAAAATTCTTGTGCCAATCCTGTGCCCCAAGAACAGTGTGATTCTCTGAATAGAAAATTTGGACCCGATGATGTTTATGAGATTCCCAGACTCCCAGGGTAATTCTAGTGGCAGCCTCAGCTGAAGACAAGTACCATAGATGTTTGCCAGTATGAATAAAATAGTATTACTGAGCATAATAAAATAAAATAAGTGAATCAATTATTTAAAACATGAAATGGGGGTTGGGTGTATAGCTAGTGGTAGAGAACTTGCCAAACACCTGCAAAGCCCTGCTAAGAAAATACAATTGAGGGTTAAAAGATAGGTCAATTTGTTCCAGGATGTATGTGTGGGACTGTGATGATTTTCCTTTCTCTATGTTGCTATAATGCAGTGTTTTTAATGGTTTGAAGAGAAATTAACCAAAAGGAGGAGAAAAATTGAAACACAGTAATGCACACAAGAAGGAAAGATTTCAGTAAGAAGGTCTTATTTTTCTTACATGATTAGAGATTGTTAACAGAATCCTGGTGCTTCTATTAAATTATTCCTACTTTGAAAACAAAGGTGTAATGGACATAATGTAAAATATATACTTCTTCCACGACGTACTTATCCTAAGAAGCACAGTTGTGGAGCCAGCTATATTATAGAATATCTTCACCACCCTGTGAAATGAGAGCCTCTCTACTTCCGTTCTAGTTTCTCCTTTTCCTCCCTGGGTTCAACCCCAAGCACTGCAGAAAACAAAGCATGTACTTCCCTCATGTTTTAATGTAATGCTTTGATAGAATACAATTAATGTCTCAATTTTTATGAGATTCAACATAATTTGGTACTTTTATTTGTGAATGGAACTTTATAGTTATGTTAAAACATTTACACCAATTTCCTTTGATTGTTATATGCACCTGTAGGAGGACAGATTGCCAATTAAAGGCAAATTAAGTGATAAAAGTATTGAGAACAATATTGAGAAATACCAGTCACTTAATTAAACATAAGGAACTAAAGACAAAAGGAAAAATAAATTGATACAAAGAAAAGATAATTTTTCTTTTTCTAGAAATAATATAGAACAAAATTAAAAGCAGTAAGAATAGGAGAAATCTTTCTCAAACAAGTACCAGTTAAAGCAATCCCATGCTGTTTATCAATAATTAAAAAGTATTTCATACTAGCTATATGTGCTGATGGAAAAATAAACAGAAACCTTTTTTTTTACTAACAAAACTGAGATGCTCTGTATGTGGTTTCATGAAATAACTTCCTCTTAAGCCTTTTTTCTTTACTGACTTATGTAATAAGAATAGTTTATTTCTGCTAACACTACATGGGGTGGTTTAAGATTGTGGACTGTGAATCAGGAGAAGCTGACTTTTATAGGGGCTCTCACCCTCACTACACGTGGATCCTTGGACAAAATATCAATTTCATCTTTCATACTTGCAAAGTAGGGACAATTCCAGTTAAGTTGGAGACTTGTGTGGAGATTTAAAGATAAAATGAGTTCATGACAGAGCCTTGAACACAGTACCTGGGAACTAATAACCAGGATGTGATTCTTCCAAATGAATGGGAGAAATCTAGACACACTTAAATTTGGGGAAAGGAGGCAGAAGGTTCTCCATCTGTCACTTCATAAAACGCATTTATGATTCTGCTCCTAGCTAAACTTTCTCAGAGGCCTCATGACATTTCTGGAAGACTTCAGTGGAAAATGTAGCCATGATGCCTTTTTGTTTTTCTAATCGTCCTTCTCTGTCATTGACACACCACCCAGTTCCTGTGACTGGGTTCTCCCACTGAGGGAGGGAAAGAGAGATGAAGGCTACTTATGGGGGAAAGTCTTGCTCCAGATGGTTGTTGCAAACCGGATTGGAGCCAGTGGACTCCGACTGACTTCCTTTGATCTTCAAATAACCCACTGGGCCCTCTGTCCTACAATTCCTCACCCAGACCTTGGCAGTGACAGCATCTGTACTCTTGAGAGGCACCAGGACACGTTCAAGGTCTTCAGAATATGGCCTTTGCTTCCACATTCTCATTTTGTTTATCATCCTGTTCTTCATTTTCAATAGGTTGATGATCCACCTCTGGTGCTTGAAAACTTTTCTTTCTGCATGGTCCTTCTGAATCCCGGAGAAGTCCTGGCCCTAGCACAATAGGATATCAACCTTTCCAGCACTGGGCATTCTTCTGGCACCTTGACCATCTCTATTAACAATAAAGAAATGTTATCATTGTCATAATACAGATAAAAGTAATCTTAAGTTATTACCCATTCATGGCCCAAAGAAGTAAGGGCCAAATTTGGCTCTACAACAAAAGTGCTCTGACTCTATAGACATTTCCATTATCTTTCTCCCTAAAATTCATGATCAGTGCCCAATGGAAATACACTGAATCTGTGTGTCTAGGATTAACTACGGTAAAGACCACAGGTGTCCTGAGTAAAAACAGCAGAATCTATGCAATTAACTAACAAATTATTTTCCTCAAATGCTTAAGAGAATTAATTACAGTTCAGCCAAATTATAAATGCAATGAGTTTTTGAATACTAACACCTATCACCACGGTAATTTTCTGTTTTATTTCCTACTCAAATACTGAGCACTCATTAGCTATTATTGAATAAATACTCTCACCAAATAAAAGGCCAGTATTACATGCTAGACACTTAACTCCTGATAATGAACCTATCAGTTCAGTAACATGCAGATTGTACTTACTCCATAGTGTTGGTTCTGGTTCATATTTTCACCACCCAGTCAATGCATTATGTCAGTCCCTGTTCATTTGCATTCTATGAGTGTTTATCTTACTGACAATATTTGACCAGAATAGTTGTCCTATGGTAGACTGGCTTGTGGCTTTTATGCTTTACTCTTTCTGGATAATGACTCTTTTCAGAAAGGCATTTTTGAAGAAAAAGTATCATGGATAGAGCCTTTTATTCATCTTCAACTTTTGTTGCTGTCTACAACTAACCCTGGCTTATAGTCAGTTCCCCAGAGACCCTGGATGCTAAGATGCCATGTCTATTTGGAAAGGTATGCAAGCCAATTAGATTTAGCAGTTTAAGGTGAAAGTGACAAAACATGAAAAAAAAGAGCAAAACACAACCAAACAAACCCATTTTGCAGTCAATGTTCTTTTTGCCTCACAGAAGTTTTATTTAATTAATTATTTATTTTTTTCTTTAAAACTTTTACTTTACATACTTGCCCCAGTTCCCACTTCCTCCTCTTCTTCCACCCCTTACCTTCCCCCATCCTTCCTTTCCACTTCTCAGAGGGGAGAAAGCTTCCCTTGGGGTGTCAACAAATTCTAGTATACTAAGTTGAGGTAGGACCAGGCCCTTCCCCACTTTACCAAGACTGAGCAAGGTATTCTACCATAGGAAATGGGCTCCAAAAAGCCAGTTCATGCACCCGGGATAATTCCTGGACCCACTGCAAGCTCCCTCTGCCCAACAGATCAAGCCATATCTATCACCCACATTCAGAGGGCCACGGTCTGTCCCATGCAGAATCCCTAGCTGTCAATCCAGAGTCTGTGAGCTCCCACTAATTCAAGTCAGTTGTCTCTGTGTTTTGTTTTCCCAGTCATGATCTTGATTCCCCCTTGCTTATATGAACCCTCCTCCCTCTCTTCAACTGAACTCTAGGAGCTCAGCCCAGTGCTTGGCTGTGAATTACTGCATCTGCTTCCTTCGGTTATTGGATGTAGATTTGTGTTTGTCTTTCTGGATCTGGGTTACCTTACTCAGGATGGTTTTTTAATAGATCCATCCATTTGCATGCAAATTTCAAGATGTCATTGGGTTTTTTTCCCCACCGAGTAATACTCCTTTGTGTAACTGTACCACCTATTCTTTATCTGTTCTTCAGCTGAGAGGCATCTAGGTTGTTTTCAGGTTCTGACTATTACAAATAATGCGGCTACAAACATAGTTGAGAAAATGTCTTTTGGTATAATTGTGCATATTTTGAGAATATGCCCAGGAGTAGTATTGCTGGGTCTTGAGGTAGATTGATTCCCAATTTTCTGAGAAACTACTATACTGATTTCCAAAGTAGCTGTACAAGTTTGCACTCCCATCAGCAGTGGAGAAGTGTTCCTCTTACTCCACATCCTCTCCAGCAGAAGGTGTCATCAGTGTTTTTGATCTTGCTCATTCTAACAGGTGTAAGATGGTGTGTCATCAGTGTTTTTGATCTTGCTCATTCTAACAGGTGTAAGATGGTATGTCAGAGTTGTTTTGATTCACATTTTGCTGATGGATAAGGATGTTGAGCAATTCATTAAATATCTTTTGACCATTTGAGGTTTTTTTTGTTGAGAATTCTTCGTTTATATCTGTACCCCAGATTTTAGTAGGATTACTGGGTATTTTTGATGTCTATAGTTTCTTGAGTTCTTTTTTTTTCATATTCTTTTTTTTATATATTCTTTTTTTTTCTTTTGGTTTTTCAAGACAGGGTTTCTCTGTGGCTTTGGAGCCTGTCCTGGAACTAGCTCCTGTAGACCAGGCTGGTCTCGAACTCACAAAGATCCACCTGCCTCTGCCTCCCGAGTGCTGGGATTAAAGGCGTGCGCCACCACCGCCCGGCTACTTTTTCATATTCTTTTATTTTTTTTTCATTCAAAAAAATTTACATTTCCTCCCCTTCTCCCAGTCCCCTCCCACTCCCCCCACCTCTCCACCTGCTTCCTTAAAAGAGGGCATGGTACCCTGCCCTGTGGGAAGTCCAAGGCCCTCCCCCCTCCATCCCGGCCTAGGAAGGTATGCATCCAAATAGACCAGGTTCCCAAAAAGATAATACATGCAGAAGAGATAGTCCTGGTGTCATTGTTGATGGCTTCTCAGTCTGCCCCCATTGGCAGCCACATTCAGAGAGTCCGGTTTGATCATATGCTCGTTCAGTCCCAGTCCAGCTGGATTTGGTGAGCTCTCATTAGTTCAGGCACACTGTCTCAGTAGGTGGAGCAGCCCCTCACGGTCCTAACCTCCTTGATCATCTTCTCCCACCTTCTGCTCCTCGATTGGACCTTGGAAGCTCAGTCCATTGCTCTGATGTGAATGTGGGTCTCTGTCTCTATCTCCATCCATTGAACAAATTTCTATGGTGATGATCAAGATATTCATCAATGTGACTATGGGACAAGGCTAGTTCAGGTACCCTCTCCTCTGATGCCCAAGTACCTAGCTGGGGACATCCTCATGGACACCTGGGATCCCCTCTAAAGCCAAGTTTCTTGCCAACCCTAAAATGACTCCCTTAATGTAGATATCTTATTCCCTTTTCCAATATCCACCTTTCCTCCATCTCCACCCTCCCACTCCCCCAAGTTCTCCCGAGTTCTTCCCTTCTCCCTTCTCCTTCTCCCTCTCCCCTTCCCCCACCCCCACTTCCACTACTATCTCTGCCCCTGTGCTTCCAACTTTTGCCTGGCGATCTTGTTTGCTTCCACTTTCCAGGAGGATCTATATATGTTTTTCTTTGGATCAAGAAAGTGTGGAATATATACACATTAGAATACTACTCAGTGGTAAAAAACAACAACAACAACAAAAAAACCCAGTGACATATTGAATTTTGCATGCAAATGGATGGAAATAGAAAATGCTATCCTGAGTGAGGTAACCCAAACCCAAAAAGACAATTATGGTATGTATTCACTCATTAGTGGACCGTAGCCATAAACAAAGGACACTAAGCTTATAGCTCACAAGCCCAGAGAAGCCAAATAGCAAGGTGAACCAAAAGAAAAACATATATAGATCCTCTTGAGTTCTTTATACATTTTGTAGCTCAGCCTTCTGTCAGATGTGGGATTGATGAAGATCTTTTCTCATTTTGTAGGCTGCTGTTTTGTTTTATTACTGTGTCCGTTGCCTTACAGATGCTTCTCAGTTTCAGGATGTCCCATTTATTAATTGTTGCTTTGATTGTCTGTGTTACTGATGCTATATTTAAGAAGTGGTCTCCTGTGCCCATACATTCAAGGCTGCTTCCAACTTTCTCCTCTATCAGGTTCAGTGTAATTGGATTTATATTGGGATCTTTGATCCATTTGGACTTGAGTTTTACACATGGGGATTGATACGAATCTATTTGCTTTCTTCTATATGTCAACATTCAGTTATGTCAGCACTATTTATTAAAGATGCTTTCTCTTCTCCCTTGTGCAATTTTGGCTTCTTTGTCAAAACTCAGGTATTCATAGGTGTGTGGGTTAATATCTGGGGCTTCAATTTGGCTTCATTGATCCATGTGTATATTTTTATGCCAATATCAAGCTGTTTTTACTACTATAGCTCTATAGTAGAGCTTGAATTTAGGGATGGTGAAGCATCTGGAAGTTCTTTTATTATATAAGATTGTTTTGGCTATCCTAGGTTTTTTAGTTTTTCCATATGAAGTTGAGTATTGTCCTTTTGAGGTCTGTGAAGAATTGTGTAGGGATATTGATGGGGATTGCATTGAATATGTAGATTGCTTTCGCCATTTTTACTGTGTTAATTCTACCCATCCAGGAGCTTGAGAGATCTTACCATTTTCTGAAATCTTCTTCAATCTACTTTTTTAAGCCTTAAAGTTCTTGTCATACAGGTCTTTCACATGGTTGCTAGTGTTACCCCAAGATATATAATGTTATTTGTGACTATTGTGAAGGATGATGTTTCTCTGATTTCTTAGTTCATTTATCATTATATATAGGAAGGCTACTGATTTTTTTGAGCTAATCTCATATCCCTTTACATTACTGAAGGTGTTTATCAGCTTAAGGAGTTCCCTGGTATGGTTTTTGGGGTCACTTATGTATACTATTATATCATCTGTGAAAATTTGACTAATTCCTTTCCAATTTGTATCCCCCTTGATCTCCATTTGTTATCTTATTTCTCTAGCTAAAACTTCCAGTACTATATTGAATATATAGGAAGAGAGTAGGGAATATAGACATCAAAGTATTTAAGAGAAACAGAGAGTATAGAGTATACTAGGTATTGGGATGAAGCCCTTGAGAAAACATGGGATGAAATCTGCCATAGTCCATTTTATGTGGCTGTAACAGACCACAAAATAGACCCTTTATAGCAAAGAGAAATGTATTTGACTTGTAGTTCTATAGGTTGGAGAATCAAAGATAAAGGATTTGCACATCTTCTTCCTGTGCCATATCAATGATAGATAACATCACATGTTAGAGATATACATAGATGTAGGCATGCACAAGAAAAGAAGTGGTTCATTCACAGCCACTAAACCATTCACGTGGTTTATGGGATCATCCTTTGAAGGTTCTCCCCTCTCAAAAGTATTGCACTGAGGACATAATTTGTACAACATAAATGTTGTAATATATGTTCAAACCACAGTACCATTGTTACTGTCTTTTGATATATTTTATCACAGTAAAGTTTTTTATTTTCTTCCCTTATGCAGCTCCCAAATCTGTGTTGTAGAATGTGACTTTGAAAAACTGTACATTATCCATGCCATAACTATAGAACCCTGGGGAACTAGTATCCAAATTCCCAAAGCAAAAATGCATTGGTTCAGTTTTCCATGTACCCATCTCAGGAATAAACTATGGTGTGGGCTGAATTAATGTCAAAATCATTGCACCAGTTTATCTACGGCTTGAGATGGTTTAGGTAGTTATCAGAACATTTGAGATATTTCCCCATGATATTTTTTGGGGAATAGAGAGTTTGAGACAACAATTAAAATATTGACTTCCTGGACTTGAAGTGTTTGAGATAGTTAGAGCTAAGTTGCTGAAGTTTTAAGCAGGATTATAAAAAGATAATGTTTAAAGGCAAATTAATAAATGAATTAAATATGTGTGATATTACCATTAAATTAAAATGATCTTGGCTTTATTTGAAAAAGATACATTTTAATAAAAAATTCTGAATATTGAGTCAATTTTTTGTAGCCTCAATTTAAAATCTGGTCCTGATATTTACCAGGCATGAGTTTGTTCTCTGCCATTTGTTTAATAAGATGAATAGTACCATCCATGTGGTCCAGATATTAAAACCAATTAATTTTTATGTATTTTTTTGGATAATGCCAGACACATAAAAATAGTAAGCAATGTTAATTGCTCTTTCATTTTCCTTTGTGGTGGTATTCATGAAATCAGATTTATGCTTAACTCAGCCCCTGAGTCACTGAGTTAACATTTGATTTTTCTATTTACCATTCTTTATATTAGTAATACTGATTTAGCTGTGTTTAGTGGGGATTATCAGATCATTCAGCATTATCAAACCCAGAGAGGCTAGAAGTGAGTAGCCTCCAATGTTCAGACTAACTTGAATTTATTCTATTTATTTGCTTATTATTTGAGACAGGATGTCACTGTGTACCCCTGACTGGCCTAGAACTCACTATCTAGAATAGGCTGACTTCAAATTCACAAAGACCCATGTGTCTCTGCCTCGCAAGTGCTGCGATTAAATTAAACTTAGCTTTTGAATTCATTTTAACATGTGACTCTGGATGTATGGTGACGATGCTAGAGCCCTTCTCATGTACCCAATGGAAAAGAGGAAAGATAGAGTGAAAAAGTTGCCACTCAAAATTATTTTTATTTTTATGTACAGATTAAAATGGAGAGGACT
This sequence comes from Ondatra zibethicus, assembly GCA_004026605.1. Taxonomy (NCBI): domain Eukaryota; kingdom Metazoa; phylum Chordata; class Mammalia; order Rodentia; family Cricetidae; genus Ondatra; species Ondatra zibethicus. The sequence continues at coordinate 59,454 of PVIU01006823.1, forward strand.
ATAGGTTAGGAAATGATTATACACCATTGTTATCAGCTTTATAAATATGCATATCTGCACACACTTTTAAGCCTTTAGGTTTTTGTGGGCATGAATTTAGCATGAGATTCTTATTTAGTACTTATATGCTTGTCCTTTTGTTGTGTGATTATTGGATGATAACAGGGCATTGATGCAGCTAAAAAGAAGATCAATGTCCACTTTCAAATCTGTTTGTACAACAGAGCAGATCCACCTTTAAAAATTGTATATAATAAGCGAATGGAGTATTTTGTGGAACAGGTAAAATAGACAGAACATTAGTTTCCCCATCTTCCACTATTTCCCTTTCTCATGTGGGATTTCCCATTGATAAATTTATTTTGATTGACAAATTCCCATTGATTACCATTGATAAATAAAGGAACTGCTTTGGGCTTATAGAAGAGCTATAGGGGAACAGAGTTAGGAGAGGGAAACTAAGCTGAATGCTGGGAGAAAGGAGGCAGAGTCAGAGAGAAGCCTTGTAGCCCCACCAGAGACAGGTGCCGGAACATTAGCTAGTAAACCACAGCCACGTGGCCATACACAGATTAATAGAAATGGGTTAAATTAATATGTAAGAGTTAGCCAATAAGAAGCTAGAGCTAATGGGCCAGGCAGTGATTTAATTAATACAGTTTCTGTGTGATTATTTCTGGGCTAAGCGGCCAGGAATGAACAAGTGGCTCTCTCCTCCAACACCTTTCTCTCTCTCTCTCTCTCTCTCTCTCTCTCTCTCTCTCTCACACACACACACACACACACACACACACAGGTCCATATTTTTAAAAATAATGTTAACAATATAAATCTTGACAAATGAGAGAAAATTGTGCTGTTAAGGGGTGTAAAAATTGTACATTTGAGAAATAAAAGAATGAATCAGAAATACCTTAGGTCCTTATCACTCAGTATAGCTCAATAGTAAAACCTCCACACAGGTTTAAAAATTGCAAGCAACCGGCTACATTTTCCATGCACAAATGTGCTTCAAAAATTAGTTCTGTTAAGATGATACATAGTTGTTCAAACTTATGTATTCATATACATATATATCATGAAATAAATGTAAATTCAAAGACTGTTAAACAGGGCATTGTGTTATGTAAAGGACATTGTGGGTGAAGAAATAGGCTTAGCTCTTAACAAAATGCAATTGAAGGATTGTCTGGATAATCATTATAATAGAAGTTAGGCATATTCTGTTCTAAATTTTAAAAGTCAGCCCAAAAGGGAATGCATGTTGATTTAATTCATGTAAAAATTAAGAATAATGAAATCACCATAGTTTGCGGAAATGAGGGTCAGGAATAGAACGGGGTGTTGAAGTTGCTTTTATTTCAAGGGGAGCTAAATCATCACACCCTCACCCTCTTTAGTCACTTGACCCAGCCTTTACCTGGCAGCCAGTGGTTCCCTAATCATCAGCTGAATAGGAACTGTGCCCTGTTTGATTGCAGGCAGGTGCATGCAAACACACACAAAGGTATGTGTACACACGTGCTCATGTGTATACCTAAGAATTTTTGCTTAGCGGGCAGCTCTTAAAATTGGGAAAAAATGCAAGTTAGAGGCCAAACTACAAAACCAGAGTGTTGTCATTGGCCAAAGGCAAAGGAAATTGCAAAAACAGAAAGGGATCAGTAACATCAGGAGGTATAGAAAGGAAGATGACAATGAAAGAGGTGATTGGTTGGGATAGTGAGATAATTGAAGCCATCCTTTAAAAATACACAGCAGGGAGTAAAGTGGAGGCTATTTTCAAAGTGAAGTAAGCTGGACAGCAGAAGCTGTTACAAAGCAGTCTCTGAGCCCAGCCTATTATTTTCAGAAGTTCCCCGCTAAAGGGAAGAGATGAAATGGAAGCTTAATATAGAGGCAGGATAAAAGGAGGGATTTGTTTGAGGATAGGGAATATACGAACATGCTTGTAAACAGAAGGGAAAACACAGTGAAGAGTGATGGATTGCGGATGAAGGGGAAGGCAGGATTGATGGGGTGGTTCCAGGGGATAAAAGGATAAAGGCATCAAGATAACAAGTAAATAATTATTTCACTTAAAGAAAAGTAATTATTCCTCTGAGACAGAACTGACAGAGGGAAGCAAGGTATTGATTTACTGAAAATCTGAGGTGAAGAAGAGGATAATTAAAGTGGTGGCTCAAAGATCCAAGGAAATGCACTGTGGGAGGTGTGATGATTGGCAATCAGTGGATACACAAGAAGATTGGCCAGAGTCTCAGGGAAGTGTGGGTATTGTAGACATTGTATCCCGAGTCATGTCAGCCCAGAGCTCCATTACTGAAGGCAGTGGTGTTGTTTCTCAGTGAGACTTAATGACCAGGTCAAAGTCTGGGCAATGCAACATGGCTGGGTCAGCACAGAGGCCATCTTCTCTTTGCTGCCCCTGCATTGCGGGGCTCAGCCTTTCTGCACTCATGGCTGTTCATGCTGACTTTGCTAAGCACCTCTGACCAAGGTCATCTGAGGTGATGGTTGTTCTTTAAAAAGCATCTTTTGGAAACTTTGGAACACTTTTTAAAGGTTGTGAATAAGTGTGCAAACCAGGATGTGCAAAGCAATACCAAAGCACAACTATAACAAACTACACTTGAAACTGACTTCTATTTCAATCATGAAATTAAAAAAGCAAGGCTCTTGTGCACTACTGGTATACACTGGATAAATCTGAATAAGCTAGTCTCTCACATTTATCCCAAAACTCGGAAAAGTCAAGTCAAATAAATTCTGAGACACTTGTGCTAATATGCTAAACAATATTCAGGTTTGCTTCTTTATTTGATTTTATACAGCACATTATTTATTTTTGGTAGTCTAAATTTCATCCTTACTTTACTCCCTGGAATCACTTTTGCTGGATTTTGTTTGATATTTTGGGTGGGGTTGCAATAGAGTGATTCACAAAACACACAAAAATATTGCCAGAAGTATTTCTTACCATAGCAGGCAGTGTCTCTTTTGTGTGAGCCTATGGGGGCAATTTTTCTTTGGCCTCAGGGTTAAAGTTAAACTTCTTTGAAGCAATTAAAACAATTTGATGCTACAGCATTGAGAATAGTGTAATTGTCTTTGACTTCTTTGGGGGACTTGACTGTGTATCAACTGAGAACGCTTTTGGCCACAGCTACAATAAATTCAAGAAGTGGATTTTCCTTTTAATATGGCAAGATGTCTAAAGGGGAACAACTACTGAGGTCAGATCTGAATCAGATACAGAGTGTCCGAGTGTATTCAGATACAGGATGACTAAAGCCACAGCTCTCGAGCTTTGGGGGTACAACCAGTTACCTGACAAATCTGGCAGAGCAGAGGGTCCCAGGCTTCTTGGTAAATAGGAGCTTGGCCTCCACGTCTTCACCATGCTCTTGGAGCAATTCTACGGACCATGGCTGATGTTTAGCATCCACTGCTTTCCATGCCTACCACTTGAAGCAAAAATAAGTGACAGAGTCACATTAGTCAACTTTCATTTATTTGTGTTTTAAGGAAGACTATTGACTTGAAGGATGTGACAGTTCAAAGAACTGCTAAAATATCATGTAGACAAAAAAAGGAGAGGAATGAATTAGCTGTGAAAAAGTCACTGGATTGTGGTAAAAAAAATGATTCCAGATTATTCTAGGGAAAATATTCTATTTTTTGTACAGTAATACTCCCCTGAATTATTTTTAATTTTCTAGATTCCTCTGATTTTTTTCTATTACAGATATTAGTAATATGTTGTGAATATTATTTTAACTGGGCAGAATGTGTGACATTTGCTTATGCTGCAGAATATTACTTTAACTGTGTAAAGATGTGTTACTTTTGTTTATGTTGCCTTTGCTTAATTATGTAGAGGTGTGTTGCATTTGTTTCAACTTTCCTGCCTAAGGTACCTGATTGGTCTAATAAAGAGTTGAATGGCCAACAGCTAGGCAGAGGGGCTGACAGGGAGAGATGATAAATAGGAAGAAAAATCTAGGCTTGGGAAGAGAAGAGAAGAAGAAGACAGGGACACTAGGGACCAGTCACAGAACCACTCAGCCAGCCAGCCACCCAGTCAGCCAGCTAACCAGTCACATAGGAAGCAGGAAAGTAAGATATACAGAAACAAGGGAAGAAAGGCAAAAAGCCCCCAGGCAAAACATAGACAAAGAGAAACAGAATAATTTAAGTTAGAAAAGCTGGCTGGAAACAGGCCTATGCTGAAGCCGGGCATTTGTAATAAATAAGAAGTCTCCATGTTTTTTGTGGGGAGCTTAGTGATAGGCCCCAGAAGAGGAAAAGTCAACTACTGTAATCTCTCAAGCATTTACAGAGCACCTGAGGACATAGTACCTGTGATGAAATCCCTGTATTCTCTTCCAGGATGCCCACCTGCCTCGCTAACAAAAGGGTAGGTCTGGTGTAGTAAGGCCAAAGCAGCCTTCTGCTGCCAGTGATGAAGGTAAGACTTGTGTTGTTTCTGCCTACTCATGTTCTATGCTATGAAGCAGCCTGATTGAGTTATTCCTAGAAACAAAATAAAGCTAAGAGTTCAACTTGATTAGACAAATTTTAGGATTCTGTTGTAACCTAAGTATGAATCTGGTTACTTTTGAACAATTCGTGGCTCCCACTCATTATATCACAGCCATCTGGCAAATCTGGTTGCTTAAAGTTATATTTTAAAATATCTCCACTGAAGATAGTGCCTGTGTGTGGGAGGTCCTTCTGTATATGTGTTGCTTTTATTGGTTAATGACTAAAGAAACTGGCTTGGCCTGTGATAGGACAGAGTAGAGCTAGGCGGGAAAACTAAACTGAATGCTGGGAGAATAAAAGGGAGAGTCAGTGAAAAGCCACATAGACACCTGCAGGAGACAGACGTAATGTAACCTTGCTGGTAAGCCACAACAATGTGGCAATACACAGATTAATAGAAATGGGTTAATTTAAGATATAAGAGTTAGCCAGAAATACGCTTAAGCTATTGGACAAACAGTATTGCAATTAATACAGATTTCTGTGTGATCATTTTGGGGCTGAGCAGCTGGGAACAAACTAACAGGCTCCCACTCAAAGGTCTGTGTATCCACATTTTAATTTGAAAGCTCTCTAAGTAACTCCTTGTCACACTGAAGAACTTCTGCCCTAGCTTACTGGTTGACCTATCTTGATTGCATGTAGACTACTCTTGATTTGTTTCTCCTAATTTCATCCTTCTCCCCTTTTAAATGTTTGTAGTCTGAATCTCTTTCCTTCTTTCCTTAGATATTAACCTGAGAAAAGAACTCAGAGGTTTCAGACTAAGCAATGTTAGAGTGTGGTCAAATTTGTAAGAGAGCATCTGTCCAAGGACATTAGATGATGCAAACAAACTTGACACACACTAACTGCCCACAGATCTGACACTATTATACTATAGATATTCAGATGGAATTTGGAACAAATGTATTTAATTGGGATCACACTGTAGAGAGTAGATGAGGTTCTCAGTGAGTGTGTATTGTTGACATGAACATTTTTGTGTCATTGTCCACAAAGCCTCAGATTACAGTGAGCCTTCCCTGGATCAGGCTCAGGGGAATGGCAAGGCCCTCCCCTCATCTGAGGAGAGACAATAAAAATGTGTGCAGACAGCGCCAATCACAGTTTGCTCCTCTTGGATGCTTGCAGCCTGAAATTGCTCTCCTATAGATGCCCTCTATGCCACAATAGAACAGAGATTAGCTAACCTGCCTCCTTGTTCAGCTGTATATAATAAATTGCATGAGTTTCTCTGCTGGTGTATCTCTATGAGTGAATTGTCTTCCTGTTCACAGCATTTCTTGATGTGTGTCTTGTCTCTTCATTCCAGGTTATCTCACTCAGGTCAACCCCAAAGCTGTGCAGGTCATGAAAAAGGATATTAGGAATAAAACTTAGCAGAGAGGCTGCCCATGATAAAACTTTGAATTAATATTTTCTGTTAGGGTAACATTCTGTTAGTTGAAAAGGCTGGGCCTTTAGACCCTTACCTTGTCAGCCCCACAGAGTGGGTAGTACCAGGGAAGCTCACAGTCTTATGTAAGAAAGCTCTGTGGAGCAGCCTGAAAACACTGAGCACTGGGGCCTGATTGCTAATGAATCCATGTGCTTGCAGCAAAGACTTCCAGGGAGGAGGGTTGGCACCTATCCACACCTAGCACTGGGCTCCCATGCAGTCTCATGGTCAGAAAAAAACGTGCACATGTGTGCCATGCATTGAGTCTTGAGTAAGGTAGGGCCACTGTTCTCCATACTGTTTGCATTTAGAAATAATGTGATCTCTAAGATTCTCTGCTGTCTTAATCCATTCAGAGGGCTTGGGCAGAATGCAACATATGGCAGGGCTTACCATCTGCAGACATTTATCAGGGTTCTGGAGGCTGGAAGTCCAGGCTCAAGATCCTGACAGATTTGAGGGCCAGCTTTCTGACTCACAGATGGTGCCATCTCATGTCTTTATGCAGTGCAAAGACTAAGGCACATCTCTGTGGCCTTATGATAAGGGCAATAGTCTTATTCAGGTGTGCTTCACCCTCATGACCTAAGCATCTAATCTTTAATATTGTTACTTTCAAGGTCAGTATTTCAAGATAGGAACTTGGGTGTGGGACCCAGTGCGAACATATGACTTGACATCAAACTTTTGCATAAGTAATTCAGGAAGCTTGGCACTCATAACTTCAGGTTAGTAGATTCCTAAACTACAACCTGTGGTTTGTTCATCACAAATAAGAAGAGAGAAATAAAATAAGCATTAGGGTGCAGAGGAGGTAATTTGGGATGTGTACCAGTCTCCAGGTGTTTTCTTTAGGTCATTCCAGATGTTTGGCTGACATGGCCCATGAAAAAGCAGCATTTGTTTTTGTTTTTTATTAATAAAAGCTATCCTTTTTCATCTTACATAACAACCCCAGCTCCCACTCCCTCCCCTCCTCCCACTCCCTCCACTTTCCTACCCACCCCAACCCCCATCTACTCTTTAGAGAGGGCAAGGCCTCCTATGGGAAGCCACCAAAGTCTAGCACATTGTTTAGAAGCAGGATCAAGGCCGTGCCCACTATATCCAGACTGAGCAAGATAGCTCTCCAAAGAGAATGGGCTCCAAAAAGTCAGTAGGAATAAATCCTGGTCTCACTGTCGGTAGCCCCATAGTCTGACCCAGCCACACACTGTCACCCACACTCAGAGGGCCTAGTTTGGTCCCATGCTAGTTTATCCACTGTCAGGCCATCATCAGGGCTCCCATTAGCTCAGGTAAGCTCTTTCAATGGGTGTCCCCATCATGGTCTTGACCCCTTTACTCATATTATCTCTCCTCCCTCTCTTTGACTGGACTTTGGGCACTCAGCCCAGTGCTCCACTGTGGATCTCTACATCTATTTCCATCAGTTGCTGAATGAAGGTTTTATGATGAAATTTAAGGGAGTCATCAATCTGACTACAGGGCAAGGTCAGTTCAGGTACTCTCTCCACAGTTGTTTAGGGTCTTAGATTGGGTCATCCTTGTGGATTCCTGGGAATTTGTCTAGTGCCGGGTTTCTTGCTAGGATAATAGCTCCCTCAATCAAGATATCTCTTTCCTAATGTTGCGACCCATTAATAGAATTCATCATGTTGTGGAGACCCCTGGCCACAGAAATATATCATTATTACTTCACAACTGTAATTTTGTTACTGTTATGAATCTTAATATAGATATCTCATATACAGCATATCTGATATATTGCCCCATGAAAAGGCTGCTAGACTCGAAAGGGGTCATGATCTACAAGTTGATATAGATAATAGTTCTCATTCACTATGAGTGGGATTTTAAATGTACAAACACTGTGGAAATCAGTGCAGAGGTTTCTCAAGTCGCAACATTAGGAAGGCTGAGAACAACTGCTTTATGTCCTTTCTAACACTTGATAACAGTTGTTTTCTTGAAGTTAGTCATTCTGATTAGGATGAGAGAATTGTAACATGATTTATTTCACTTTTTCCAATGGCTAAATATGTTGAACATTTTACAAATATTCATTGGCCATGTGTGTTTCAATTTTTGAGAGCTAACTGTTAATTTTATTGTCTATGTATTGGTTGTCAATTTGGATTTTTGTATTTAATTATTCAGCTCTGTATATTCTAGATATCAACCCCATGCTTGTGCTGTGTCTGACAAACATGTTTTCCCATTTTGGAGGTTGTTAATGTCCTTTGTTATATGGAAGATTTTTAATTTTATGTAATCTTGTTGGTCACTTCTTGGGGTTTATTTCCTGTTCTATTGTATTTCTATATATTGTGTGATCATTAAAATTATTATTTCAAAAAAGATATCTCTTTTCTTGCTCTCCTTCTCTGTCCTTCCCATATCTCAACCATCCTGTTCCCTCAAGTTCTCCCCCATCCCTTTCTCTCCCTGACTCCTCCCACCCTCCCCTCTCCTTCCAACCTCCCCTCTCCTCCCACCCTCTCCACTATATATATATATATATATATATATATGTGTGTGTGTGTGTCTGTGTGTGTGTACACATATATATCATTGTGACTGGATTTATATTGAGGTCTTTGATCCAATTGGACTTGAGTTTTGAACATGGGAATAGATATGAATCTATTTGCATTCTTCTACATGCTGACATCCAGTTGTACTGGCACCATTTGTTGAAGATGCTTTCTTTTTTTTTTCATTGTATAATTTTATCTTCTTTGTCAAAAATCAGGTGTTCATAGGTGTGTGGATCAATATCTAGACCTTCAATTCGATTCATTGGTCCACCTGTCTGTTTTTATGCCAGTACCAAACTGTTCTTATTACTATAGCTCTACATTAGAGTTTGAAGTCATGGATGGTGATACCTCCAGAAGTTCCTTTATTGTACAGGATTGTTTTGACTAGCCTGGGTTTTTTGCTTTTCCATATGAAGTTGAGTATTGTTCTTTCAAGGTCTGCAAAGAATTGTGTTGGATTTTGATGGGGAATGCACTGAATCTGTGGATTGCTTTTGGTAAGATTGCCGTTTTTATTATGTTGATTCTACCTATCCAAGAACATGCAAGTTCTTTCCATTTCCTGATATCTTCTTGAATTTCTTTCTCCAAAGACTTAAAGTTCTTGTCATACAGGTCTTTTACTTCTTTGACTAGTGTTAAATTTCCCAGACTGTATTTTGTAAACTCCTCAGGCCAACACATTATTATTTATAAAATTATATAAGCCAAGCTTTCATACTATATAATAAAATTTGGAAGAACAACCTCACACTGATGTCTAGCATCTAATTTTCCTGGGTAAGGAAACTCTACGTCTACTTATGTTGTCTTCCTTAGTTATAATGGATGTTTAATTAGTCAGATGCTATGGACTCTTCATCTTCATTATTTACTTTGAATCATGTAAGAATTGGATTCATTCCTGACAGAAAATGAACTAAAATGATTTTTCAGTGGGTTTGAGTGGATATGTTCTGAGTCTTTTTGATTTGGTAAGTTTGGAATATACAGAACAACCCAATCTCTGTGGAGTGCGGTACACAGAGGACACGAGATTGCTGGACTTGATACAGCAATCCCAAGAAACTTACTCCTGAGGCTCTTCATGGCAGCTTCTCAGAGCATTCTGAAGTGGATCATACAGAAAATGAAGCTTTGATAACAACATCTTTTCCAAAAGATGGAAAGATATTCTCACTCTTTAAAAGGGAGTATAGTTTATCAATGAGAAATTTATGTGATAGAAGGAAATGAGAGCTGGGTTTGAATCCTACCACTGAAAGAATGACTGTCTGTGGGTCTTTATGCTAATGAATTTGCTTCTGTAAGCCCTTGATTTTATACCTGAAAACAAGCAATTATTCCTGACTATCCTATGGAATTCATTGTTTATTGGCATGGTGAGTTCATTAAATGTTTACTAAATAAGACATCAGCATTATACTTGTCAGTATCTCTCTTTTCATTCACATTTCCAATGTTGAAAAGGAGATCCTCGCCATTTCTCTCTCATCTCTTGTTCTCTAGTCTTTCACTTATGTGAGTCATGTGGTTTGCAGTGGCTCTTGGGGTAGGAGTGAGGATCATGGCCATAGCTCTTCCTCAGTGACTTTTCTTTAAATCCCTTATGCACAGCTTATGGGCTGCCTTTGTATAGTTTATATTTAGATTGAAGTAGACTAGATGAGTAAATGCTATGCGGTAGACTTATAATGCTTGATGGCTGAGCATGAGTCAGACCAGTGAGTCAGCTATGTCAATGATGTTAGGATTCTTCTGATGTTCCCAACACTTCAATTAGTGCACTCTTGCTCTTATTATTGAATAGAACCATATTTTCATATACATTTCAGTATTCTCTTTGCTTCTGTTTTATTATTATCTAGTTAAGTACAGCATTCAGAAAATGTACTTGTGCAGGAGAAATGCTCACAGCTTAAGTATGGGAACCTGAGTTTAGATCGGGAGAATTCATGTGAGAAACTAACACATTAGATCATACCTATAATCCCAGAGCTAGGAGAACAGGGAAGGGAAAAGAGACAGGAGGTTCCTGGAGAGCTCACTGGCCAGCCAGGCCAGGAAATGTGATGAGCCCCAGGTTCTTCAGAGGCCATGTCTCAAAATAGAAGGTAAAGAGAAATAAGTGAAGACAGCTGGTCAACCTTTGGTCTTCACATGTATAGGCAAGTGCATCTGCACAAAGAGGTACACATACACCTACATATACATATGCACACACACAAATAGTAAAAGGAGACATACTTTAAAACCAAACTTGTTTGGTTTCAATCCTTTTGTTACTTCAATCTCTAAAAGAGGAGCCATTATACATATTGGGAACCATTGCAGTGGTGCCTGTAATATACTTAGAATATTTCCTGACATAATGAATATTGGCTATTGATATGATATAACTACATGCAACAACTCCCTAAGCTCAAAATATGTAGTATTCTTGGGTTCTTCTTTTATTTTAGTCACCATTCAATTAAATAATCATCCTCTAATGCAAACAAAGAGAGATTTTGCAGCAAAATCATGACAACAGCTCAAAGTCACCCATAGTACTATGAAACATGTACAAATGAAATTACTTTCTGATTTAGAATCCCTACTAATTCTCATGATCATTATCAATGGATCTAAATGCAATAATAGTACAGAGGATCATACCTTTACTAGAGAACATGAGTCTATGTTAAAGAAAACATGCTGAAATTCTTGGTCAATTAGTGAATCTATGTCCAGAATTGATGAGGTCATTATTAACTGTTACTCTGCTAAATGAACAAGAAAGGTGTCCTAGAGATGACCTGTCATCTAAGGGGACCTCATTTGGTTTAGAGATTTCTCTCAGTTAAAGAGACTTCAAAGAGAATAAATATGTAACTAAAATGTAATAAAAATCTATTAATAATACTGATGAACTCACTAACATTTTGCTAATTAGTCAAGTTATATACATCAATCTGTATTAAAGCAAAAAGAATAAAATAATCCAGAATGTCTATAAATGTAAAATATGCATTTTACCTCAATGACAAAGCTAGCTAAGAGTAAAGGAGTTATAATAGGAGTCAGGTACAATGCTTGTCATTTGATGGCATGTAAAGACCGCTAGCTGTTTTGGTGTGTGGGCATTCATTCTAATACCAACACATCATTTCTTTTTCTGTCATAGCAGTATCTGAAACTATATCATCATTTATATCTTTGGTTAATTTCCCTAAACCTGCTTCTTTCACAGTGCAAACTAATAAAAATAAATTCATATTAAATATCTTTGTGGAACAAAGTTGAACAAAGTATGAAAGACTGCACCCCTTAATTCAACATATTGGCTCCATTTTTTAATATCTGCACAGAGACATGTGAGCCTGCAAGCTATCATATAATCCTCCTAATTCACAGAAGACAGAGTGACCGCTGCTATTGCTGGTATGTATAATTCACACATGAGCAGTACTCAGTGGCATTAAGTAAAAAAAGTATTTCAAAAGGGTGTGCATAACTTCCAGAAAAAGGAAAGACGATTCCATTTTAGTGGGGTCTAAAAACAGTACAGAAGATTACTAACATTCCGTGGTCATTGCGGCAATAACCTGCTTTCCCCATTAAAGTGTGCCAGACAGATCTGCAAAGATTTCACAACCAGATAGTCTCAGAATGATACTGAAGAGAAGGGGTTCTCTATGCCATACTTAGTGAATAAACAAATAACCCTGAGACACATTATTCTATGAATTATAGGATTATGCACCAAGTCATCTTAATGAGCTAAGCTTGAACAATAAAATGTGCAATACTCTATAAGCATAAACTTGCTGTCGCTGGAAGGCAGGACTATTTTCTCCCTCATTTGCTTTTGCTTTTCAATATAACAATTCATCTGCAATTTTATAGCACACCATATATTCTACTCCAGCTAATAATCAACTTATCTGGGGTAATGTAACCCATGAAGTGACAGCATGGAGCTGTTAAGGGTGCCTCTGCAATGATTTCTTTCAGGTGTTTGTTAGAAGAAAAAAGCGAGGATGAAGTGAATCTGATAAGCAGTGAACAGCAGCGTTGTTTTTCAGAAGGAAACAATATGAATAATTTACCAGTCACGTTGGGGAATGTCTCTAGCTGTGCCCTGTGAAGGGGAATGCCTGGGCCTCCCGATCCTCATGTATCACTGGAGCTTACAACCACAGGGGTTTAATCACTGGACTTTCTGAGAGATATTTTCAAAAAAATCCGACAATATTTTTTCTCACACAGTAACCAAATAACATAGAAAAGGTTTTGTTAGCTGAATGTACAGACACTTTATCCCAAAAAGGCAAATTCTTCCACAAAAAGACAGTCTATAAAGAATGTGTATTGTATGCTAGACTGTTCCCTCCATGATGGGTTGCACCTTGATGGAATTACCACTGTGGGTTTTCAGTGCTCTCTTTCATAAACCTCTCACTTGTCCTTATAGAGGTCTGTTTCTTCAGGAAGTGACAATAATACCAAGAACTTAAAAGTGTACTCAAGTGTGTCATTGGGTTCCATTGTGTACTTTCAAAAGATATGTGTTAAGTCCTAATCCCATCTACCTAAGAATGTGATCCTATTCAGGGATTTTCTTGGCTGATGTATTTACACTAAGAACATGATAATAGATTCTGATCCAATCAATATGACCAGCACCTTCATATGGACAGAAGAGACACACTCAGTATAGAAAGATGGCCATGTGAGAATGAAGTTGGGTTTGGACAGATGCTTTATAATCCAAGGGATCCCAATTATTGCTAGAAGTGCAGAGGCTAAGAGAAATGCATGGAGCATTCTCCTCTCTACCCTTCAGAGAGAATGGACCGACTTTACCTTTTGAACTCATACCTACAGCCTCCAGAACTATGAAAGCATGGCAATTTATGGCTTAATGCTATCTGATTTGTATTATTTTCTTATAGTAGCCTGGGACACTAATTTTCTGTTTAAATCAAACTTTCCTGAGTGGAGGGGCAATGAGACAGTGAACACACTGAGACAAGCTCTTAATGAGTGATACTGATTATTTTGATCAAACCATAGATGTTTTCATAGCCATATTAGTTGGAGGATGTATTGTAGTGATTTCTATATATGTAGAGGTGCAGGTTGACCAGATTTGTCCAATTCGTGATGAAGGACTGGTACTCACAGATTTTTGAAGGCATAAAAACTAAGAAGCCTTTTTTGCTTTGACTTTTTGATTCTATTTTTATTTCTCTTGCTGTGATACAATATCCTGACCAAAAGCAATCTAGTGAAGAAATTTATGTTTACTTGGATTATAATTTCAGATTAGAGTCCATCATGACAGTGGCAGGAGCTTTAAACACGCAGCCACATCCACAGACAAGAGCAAAAGAATAACCACACAGATTCTCTCTTGGTTGCTTTTGTCTAGAAATTTTCTTTATTATATAGTTCAGCATTTCCTGCCTAGGGAAAGGTGGCACTCACAATAGGCTGGATCTTCCTACATCAGTTAATAAGACAGTCCTTCACAGGCATGCCCAAAGACCAACCTGATTTAGATAAACTCTGTTAAAGTGATTTTACATTGTCTTATTTTGACATTAAAACTATCCTCTGCAAGCCAAGCAGTGGTGGTGCATGCTTTTAATCCCAGTACTCAAGAGAAAGAGGCAGGCAAATCTCTGTGAGTTCGAGGTAAGCCTGGTCTACAAGACCTAGTTCCAGGACAGCTAGGATTGATACACAGAGAAACTCTGTCTCCAAAATATAAAAATCAAACAAACAAAATACCTATCCTCTGAAATATCCAAATTTTGTTGACATAAGAACCATGTTACTGTATGTATTGTAAGAATATAGGAAAATGAGTAATTTTCAATCTGGTGCTTAGAATTTAGAAAGAAAAAATTCTCTAGCATCACACTCAACATCACTCCAAAACTTCACTGAGCTAGAATTTTGAGATTGTAGTGGCTTGGTTCTCCTTGGGCTCAGTTAACTTTAGTACCACACACGTCTGTACTTCTTTGGACGGTATACTCAGGAAATGTAATTGAAATACATACAACTATTACTCCATTAAGCTGGATTAAAAAGGTGGAAGAAATACCACAGTTAGAGGGAAGAGAACTGAGCTCAATAGGAAATGAGTACTCAGCAGACACAGTTCTTCACTACAGAAAGGTGATTGAGATTGTTAATATGGAGTCTGGAGAGAGGGAGAGGGAGAGAGAGAGAAGAGAGAGAGAGAGAGAGAGAGAGAGAGAGAGAGAGAGAGGAGTCAAAGTTGTGGCCATATTCCTTTCCATGTCAATACTTTCTAAATCTTGAATTGAGATTTATCTGCCATCAGTCCCCTCCCGTGCACCCCACTCCTTGAAAAATGAAAGATAATAATTGGTCTTATTTCCTCAATGTGTATTAACTAAAGAATGCTGCTTAAATGCCTAATGAAGCCTAGAAACATCTCACAGGCCCATGCCTCTATGGTGAACATATTCAGAAGCTTACCAGTTAGTCAAGATTAGTTCCTAGTTCCTGTCAGCTGCATCCTTGTTCTATTGCCATGCCATCTTCCCACTGACCTGAAGGTATGGCATGTGAACAGCAGCTTTCCCCAGTGTCTACAGATATTTTCTCAGTCTTCCTCTGCTTTACCACAATACCATGCTGAACTGGAAACAAAGTGGAGTTGCCAGTATTCTGGCAATGGTTTGTACTTTAAACATTTGTCTGACTTCTGAAGACAAACTTCTGTTTCTTTTTATGGTTATGACTGTCCATCTAATGGTTTCATACAATGGCCAGGTTATTGTCAACTAGAAGATTGGAAGCTGATGGTATTAGGGAAATGTAGCATGTTCCAGGGTATTCGTAGGCAAGTTGGTCTACTGCAACTGCTGACACTGGTCCTCTGCACCCTTATCCCTTCTTGTTTCTATGCCATCCCATGAATGGCAATACTATTGCAATGCCATCATAGTTTTATGTTAATAGAGTTATTCTTCCCACTAGATAGTGATTTCCTGATGTTCAAGACTGTACTTTTCCATATTATATTCAGTACTTTCCCAAGTATTGAACAATATGTGACACTAAATTCACTTTTTGTTGAATAAAAAAAATAATCCTCTTTTCTTTTTCTCTGTGTGGTGCATTCACATGAGTGTGTAGCTGTGTTCAGTCATCACAGTGTATGTAGAAGTCAGAGCAAGATGTTGGCATTGTCTCCATTCTTCTTTGTCAAATTTCCCTGAGTCAGGGTGTAAACAGAGCTTGCTTGTTCATTTCCCAGCTGCCCAGACCCAAATAATCACACAGAAATTATATTAATCCCAATACTGCTTGGCTAATAGCTTAGGTGTATTCCTACCTAGCTCTTATATCTTAAGTTAACCCATTTCTATTAATCTGTGTATCACCATGAGGCTGTGGTCTACTGGTAAAATTCTGGCATTCCCAGAGTCTTTCTCTTTCGACAGCTACATGGTATCTCTTTGACTCTGCCTACTCTCTCTATATCCTTTTCAGATTTCCCACCTTGTTTTGCTCTGCTAAGACATTGGCCAAAACAGCTTTATTCATCAACCAATTAAAGCAATGCATATACAGAAGAGCATCCCACATCATCAGGGTTTCTCAATTAAGTGGAAATTCATTCATCTTTTTAATTAGGCCAGCTCCTCACTGTGCTCTCGGGTTCCCACCAAACTCTGTCTCTTAGTGTTGGGGTTATAAGCAACACAGCCATCCCCAACTTTTTATGTGGATCTGTAGTCAGAGGCTGTTTTTCATTCCTGGCTGCCTAGACCCAAAATAATCACACAAACTATATTATTTGCAATATTTTTTGTCCAATAGCTTAAGCATATTTATAGCTAGCTCTTACATCTTAAATTAACCTATTTCCATTAATCTGTGTGTTGCCACTTGATCGTGGCTCACTGGTAAGGTTCTGTCCAGCATCTGACATCTGTTTCCTGCAGCAGCTACATGGTTTCTCTCTGACTTTGCCCTCTTGCCCCTCTATCTGCTTGGAATTCCAACCTTACCCTATTCTTCTAAGCCACTGGCTGAAACATCTTTATTCATTAACCAATAAAAGCAACACAGAAGGACCTCCTACACCAAGAATGCAGAAATGTATTCACAGATGTATAAGTGTGAGTTTGTGTGTATAACTCTGAAACTGAGTGATAGTGTATAAATATACAAGTATGCATGTTAGCTGTGTTTTTTAATAGTGTGAATTTCCACCCTTGAGTCAGTATAAGACCTCTGAGCATATGTGAATCGCTGGTTACTGTGTGTAGGTGTTTCATTGTATGTGTGAAAATATGAATGTGTGAGTTTTTGAGTATGTTTGTATGTAAATATATTCATACAAGAGTGGGTGAATATGTGGGTGTTAGAGTGTGTTTTAATGTGTAAGCATTGTATTATGAGGATATTAGCATGTAAATTCACAAGAGTATGAAAAGGTGTGTATGTTAGTGAGAAATGACATTATATGAATGTGTGATTATGAAAGTGTAGTTGTGTATGTGTATAAGGGTATATTTTTCATCATGTTTGAAGATGTGGTTGTAAAAATTCATGAATATGTGAGAGTGTGCTTGTATGTGCATGTGTCAGTGTGTGGGCATGTCAATGAATGAACATGTGACAGTGTGTGAGAATGTCACTGTATGTGAATGGTTTGCTGTGTAAATGTGTGACTGTGTGATGGTGTATGAGAATATTACCAGTGTGTGTGAATGTGTGAGTGTATAAAGGTGACCTGTGACAATGTGTGAGAGTGGGAGTGTCTGTGTACTTCCTATTTATGGACATAGACTGAGGAGACCTGGCCATCATTGAGAAGAACCTTATGAGGCCTTTCTGAGCAAGAACGTTTCAGCCAGCAGACAGATAATAGAGAGGTAAGAATATGCCCACCTACTTCCTTACCTCTTCATGGTAGAGCTGACTCACACTTTGGTCTCCTAATCCACTGGTAAGAACTAGATCCACTACATTCCTTGGAAGACTATGGTGGTGCTAGAAAATGGGATCATGGAACTTTTTTTTTCTAACTACAGCTGCATTGGGGAAAGAGGAACTTAAATGTTTAGAGGAACCACTAGCCACCACTTCCCTTTGGAATTCTATTTTTAAAGACATTAACTCAGAAGCATCTTTGATTTTGTTGCTGAATCTCCCCATGGTTACCATCTTGCTTGGGCATTGGCCTGGGCTGGTGATGATGATACTGAGTTATAGCCAAGAAATGGAAAGCAACAGAGCCTACAGCCACCTGAGACAATCTGGCCCATGGAGATCAAACTGAAATTGAAATAAGCTCTCGAAAGTTCAATACTAACTGTGAACACCTATAGCATTTCAGTTCCATCTGATTAGGTATTGACCCCTGATTCTGAATGCAACAGCCTCATTCAGTCTCCTTATCTGGAGCTGACAGCAGATATCATCAGTCTGTAATGGTCAGTTTAGTTCCTGGAAATTACAGTTTCAGGTTTAGGTATGTATCTTGATATATGTTGGTTGGTTGAGTTTATGGGCCTCTGCCTATCCCTGTAGATTTGGCAGAATCTGTGTGGAAGGTGAAGGCAACTTCAAAATCTTATTCTGTATTCATTAAAAATGACTGATATTAAATATATCAGATTCCTTGGGAAAAGTAATCATAGATTGCAATATGGAAAGAAAACATCTAATTAGAACTCACATATGTTTATTTTTTTCCACTTACTCATTTGTGTATAAAACTGTTTTTCATTTCATTTCCCCCTATTTTAATTTTCAATTTTGGCATTTTCTCCTTATGTTTATTTCATTAGCCAAAAGTTTGTAATCTACCATAACTCAAAAAACTATCAAAAGGGGATGATTAACTGAATTCAACAAGCTACACATTTGCTAAAGATCTCTTCTCAGAAAAGACTGATTTAAATTAAGAGCAAGATATGAGTTTAATGTAAAATTCTGCACTTAAGTTAAAACTACTATACTATAAAAAGCACTATTATCAGCTGTTTATACGGAAAATATCTTATGGTTCTGTCTAAAAATTCAATAAAAGAAGAATGTTTTTGAAATAATTAATATAAATTTAGATTTTACTAGTTAAAGGATAGAATTCTGATCACTGGAAAAGAGTTCATATTGTGATTTGAACCGGTGAGACCTCAAGTCTTAGAATTATAGGTTAAACATTGAGTTGTCCATTTTAGGTCATGTAGCTTGTTACAGATTCACCCTTTCAGAAACACCCATTAAGGAAGGGACAAGTAATGAAACCAACAAACCAGATACACCTGTTTGAACACGCCAAAGTATGCTTTAAGCACCCAGGACTTCAGATACCAAGACACTAGAAACAAAAATAATGACCTGTGATGAGCTTGAAGTTTTATGAAATTCTCTTGAAGCCACTTTAGTAAATTTCTAAGATGCTGGGAATCCATGGAAGAGTGGGTACCTTGAGATAAACTTACCAGCCTCACCCACTCATGTTGTGATTTAATATAAAGTGGTGCAGAGCAGTTAGTAGAGAAAGAGTCTCGAAGCTGAGAATCAGGGTGGAGGAGGGTAAACCAGGCACAAGATGCCTTGGGCTATTCATAGAGTAATCAGAGTTTTACAGAATAAGAGATCAAGACATTTAGAAAATTGGGGGTTGAATCTGAGAACAGGTCACACAATTCTAGAAGCTGAACAAAAGTATTCTGTCAGCAGGCTGAAGAGGAAGAGGAAAACCTTAATTTCTCAGAGCTCCTGAACCACCAGCGGTCTTACTCTTGCTTCAAGGTGAGGAAGAATAAGCTGCATCGTGCAAGTCTGCAAACCTGAGACTCTGAGGTCTGTCATTCAAGCATGGGGTCAGCCCATACTTCACTGCATTGCTCCATTTGATCTACCCATGTGTATGAGGCAGGTTCTCCATAGGAATAAAACTGACAGAAATTTAAATTCAAAATAATAGGTTTGAAATGTATGTAATGGAAAAAAAATCAATAAAACCAACGATAACTTCTTTGAAAAGCTTAATAAAAAATTAAAAAAGAATCAGAAATTGATAAAGAAAAGAAAGAAAGGAAAACTTACAGTGATTAAAACAGAAACAGACCATTTAAATACTAAAATAATCAAATACATTATAACTAATGTTATAGTGACAAATTTGAAATTTTAAGTAAAATGAAAAGATTTCTTAAACACAGCATATCGTAAAATTTAACAGATATGTGTTTAAAAATGTGATTAAGACCAATACAACAAAATTCTCAGATGATTTTTGTCATGGATTCCTCAGATATATTTTAGTAAGAAATAACACCCTGTACATATAAACTCCTCCAGAGAATAAAAAAATGAAGAAATATTTCTCAAATCTATTTTAGCACAACATAATGTATACCAAGACTTAGAGCCATAACAAGGAAGAAAAACCACAAGTGCAGAAGTCCTAAACAAAATATTAGCAAATCAAATTCAGAAATATGCAAAAAAGGATAATTTGAGGTAAAAACTGGGTTCATTCCCAGAACTTGAGTTTGACTTCACATTAAAAATCAATTTACATAAGTTAGCACAATTCTGAAACAAAGGAAAGAACCATGTGATTAGCTTCATTTGAAAATGTAACTGATCAAATTCCAACTTTTCCCTTTGCACTGCTGGATAACAATGTGATTTCCATTTGGAGGAAATGATGTCAAGAGAGGTGATAGGGTAGAGTGTATTAGTAGGAAGTACATTCTACGCCCCTTCGGTAACACCCATCTCATGTTGCAGGAACACATGGATGGTGAAATGCTATAAATCTACTCTGGTCTCCCCATCAGGCAAAGTTTGATGTTTTCCCATTGGCCATCCTCTTTATGTGAAGATGTTTGTCCCAGACTGCTACAAGTCTTCTGAATTTGTGTCTCTTGAGATAGGAATGAAAAAGAAGTTAACTGTTGGGTGCATGCCAGTTGATGTAACTGGGAGAGATGCTGTAAAGCTATGAAAACATTGTCAAATAAATGTGCCCTTCTAAAATGCATGTGTAGGAATATCAGACCTTATAACAACAGAGTTCAGCATTTCTCTGTGAGAGGAGTCAGAGAGCAATGGAGAAACAACTTAAAAAATTCTAAAAATAAACAATTTAAAAAACAGAATCTTCACTTAGAAAAGATGTCAAAGAATACCTTCAGTGAGTTGAGGCAATACCATTGGGGCTGAAACAGAGTTATGGTCACAGCTGCAGATTGAGAAGAAGGTGGTGTACTTTCTTCAAGAGTGCCATCCCACATTAAGACAGCAACCATACACCTTTTCACATCTGTGTTTTCACACCGTTTAACAGCTGTCTATGCAACCTATAAAGACATATAAGAATATAATGCCTACCTTAATAAATAAAATAAAGCAATTGAGAGCATATTTAAATGTCTGTGGAGTACTCTTATTAACGAATGCAAAAAGCAAAGCAACTGAGTGATTGTGGGGTACAGAGGAAACTGACACGTGACACAACCTCACAGTTCTTACCTCACAAATAGTGACATCTAATCACTGTTTTCTCCTGCTGTTGCAGATAACAAACAGTAGGAATGTGTTATTGGTCATGTTCTGATGTGGGACAGAAGTTTGCTTATTCTAAGTGCTTTTGAACAGTAGACATCAACCAAGTGAGCATCTGCCCTACAGTAACAACGAGACAGAATGAGGAGGTGGTGAAAAGCTAGCTTCGCTCTGACTTCAAAGAAATGTATGAGCTTCCCAGACCTGTGAAACACACCCATTTGGAACAACTAACTGACAGTTAATTCACGGTTTCATGGGAGCATGTGTGCCACAGTCTCCACTGCCTGTGTTGATTGTCACGAATACTGACATGTTAGGACTCTTAGTATGAGTACACGCGTTATGAATACCGGAGTGCAGAACAGTTTCATCTGCCTTCCAGTTACAAGCTCAGCCGTAAGATAGGAAGATAGCTTTAAAGTTAAGGATCAAGAACAAGGACAGATAGTGGGCTAGAGATTGTGTCTGCCAGGTATGGGTGATACAATGGTATCACCAGCCACTTAAAGGGCACACTCGGGTGCATATTCCCCAAGTAACTCAAAGGAAAGAATGTTGAAGAAGAGAAATACAAGTTGGATTTAAGATGGTAAGAGGAAAAGATTGCCAGCTTCTCAGAACGAGAGATTGAAAGGAGTGAGTTCTTCAGAAAGCATTGCAAATTGTGACTAATCAGCCACATGAGCTGCAAAGAATGTGCTGCTCAGAGTTTGATGTGGAGGGAAGAAGAAGAAGATAATTGAATTTGGGAAGATTTCCCCAGAAATCTCTAGGACATAATTTTAAAAATATTAGAGAGCACTAGAGAAAAATGGAAGCACTGAGTTCGAAGACCAACACTAAGTCTTCATTCTATTTTTTTTTTTTTGGTGTTTTGGGATAGGGTTTCTCTGTAGCTTTAGAGCCTGTCCTGGAACTAGCTCTAGTAGATCAGGTTGGCTTCGAACTCACAGAGATCTGTCTGCCTCTGTCTTCTGAGTGCTGGGATAAAAGGCATGTGCCACCACCACCTGACAATGCTGTTTTTGAATAGCTATTGAAGAGGCTAGTAATGTATGAATGGCATTTCTACATGTTGAAAGAAAAAGCTAACACCTATCAAGTAAAAAGATGAGTAACGAGTTCTACTGTTCTGTAGAGTAAAAGGATGACTATAATTTACAACCGTACACACTTATGAAATAAAGAGGTGTGTCATATAAATTCAAAGGTTTCCAACAAAGGAAGAGTTAACTGCTTAAGGAGATGTAAATCTAATGTTTATGTTATCATTACATGTTGTATACATATTTGAAATGATGACACTGTTCTACATACGCTGGTTAGCTGTATGTACTATCTTGATGCAACGTAGAATCAACAGGGAAGAGGCCCTCAGCTGGGAAATTATCTAGACCAGTTTGGTCTCTGAGCATGACTGTGAGGGATAGTCTTGAATGTTGATTGAAGTTGGAAGACTTACCCTGCATGTGGATAGGACCATGTAATGGGCTGGGTCCTAAAGAGTCTGAGTACAGAAAGGTAGTCTAGCCTAACAAGCAACCTGAGTGCTTGTGTTTCTCCCTGCTTTTGACTGTAGATGTGGTGTGTCTAACTGAGTTCCTTCCATTGATTTCTCTTAATTGATGGATTGTAATCTAGTATTATAACTAAAATAAACCCTTTCTTCCTCTACATTGAATTTGGTTAGTGTTTTATAAAGCAACAGAAGTGAAATTAGACCACCACATAAATGCATCCAGTCTTTAAAATGTGAATTAAAAGAACACTTCCAATGTAAAATCCAATACATTTAAAATCTCCTTTAATAACTTAGGTAAATAATGAAAGAGACAATTCACTGCTAGAAGATTTAAACTCCAAGAAATAATAAAGGAAACTTTTTTCAGGTTGAAGGAAAGGGGATCTGTGATGGATGCACAGAAGAACAAAAAAGCAGAATGGGTGGAAGTGTGGGTGGTTCTAAATGCTTTGAACAATAGCAACCCTGCCAATTGAATAGGAAAATCTATGACAGCAACAGCACAAATCTGGGAGGAAAACGGGATTGATGGAGTTAAAGTTTTATAGATTGTCAACATACTTTGAGGGGTTAGTAAAATATTAGTTAATAGGAGACCCCCTATCAAGAGCTACATTGTCTTTAATGTAACCACTGGAAGATAATTTTGAGAATGTGTACCAAAAAAGATAAAAATGAATATAAAGCAGATGATAAAAACAACATCCCCAAAGAAGGAAGGCTAGAGGGGATCAAAGGAACAGAAGACAGGGCACATGAGCAGAAGCAAATGACAGCAGAGTTGGTGGAACTACATATATCTGCAACAGAAATACAGGGACTTGGATTAACATCATAAGCCCAGGACTGTTTTAGTAACTGTTTGTAACCAGATAAGGATGCTGTAATCAAGCTATACCAGTTGAACAATCCCTGCCTGGATGCACCATGGAGAATAAGTGACAACCTTTCCCACAACCTTCCAATTCCCTACCAAACTCCCCTCATTCCTCCCCTTAACTGGTACTGATGTGTGAGTCCCCTCTGTATGCTTTGAATAGCATTGGTTAATAAAGAATCTGCTTTGGGCCTATTGCAGTGCAAGGCGGAAATTCCAAGCAGATAGATGAGGACAGAGTAGGCGGAGTCAAGAAGAAGCCATGTAGCTGCCACAGATGCTGGACACCAGACTGAAACTTACTGGTAAGCCACAAACATGTGGCAATACACAGATTAATAGAAATGGGTTAATATAAGATGTAAGGGCTAACTAGAAATATGCTTAAGCTATTGGCCAAACAGTATTGTAATTGATATAGTTTCTGTGTAATTATTTCGGGTCTTGGCAGCTAGGAAATGAACAAGCAGCCTCCAACTACATGGTACTACTATGCTGAATTAGACTTTTTGTGATTTCCTTGCTTTTCTTCATAGGTTCACAGACTAAACTCTGTATTTCTAAATAAATACACTATTTGGTTGTCGAAGTTTTAAAGCATTATATAAATGGAAACGTGCTGTATGTTCATCTTCAATTTTTCTTTTCTGCTCAATATTATGTTGCTGATATTTACCTATATTTCTATAAGTACTTGAAATGCTGTACTCCCGTGGTATGCAGTAATCTATCATGCTGTTTCTTGTTCTTTGTCGTTCTGTGGTAGGTGGATGTTGGTAGAAGTCCAAATGTGTCTCTAGGGAGTGCATACAAGGTGGAGTGACTGAGTTACACTCACAGCAGAAGATCAACTTTCCCAGGAATGTTGTGTTGTCTTCTGAGGGTTATACACTAACAGTCATATATAGGTACACTAACTGCTCCTTATGCTCGACAACACCTACGCTTTGCAAATCTGTTATGGAAAACGGATCGTAGTTCATTTCTATGCATTTTGATAATGAGCCTGAGCATGTGTTTTATGGTCTGTTCTATGCTGCAGAGGCTTCTTCGGAGAAATAACTGTGTCCTTGAGCTCCTGTCCACATTTTAGTGCCATTTTTCCTTTTATTGATTTGTAGGAGTTATTTTCATCAACAAATTTGCAAGAAAACTTCATTTTTTAATAAAACTGACATTGAAGCCCCACCTTTTGATTTCATTTGTAGTTTTCAGCTTGATGTATGCATTGGTGGTAGGCCTCTAGCAATGTATTTTCCATTCTCTAAATTCCCATATTTCTAGAAAGCTTGCAGGTTTTGGTTTTACATGTTTCACTGTATTGTATGCGAATGATGAAGATTTTTTAAAAATACTTTTGCAACTTTTATTTTCCATGCTCTATTTGGCTCAATTGGGCATGTGTCTTAATCAATAGTGAGGATACTGAGGGCCAATGATGTTTTTTCTTATTCTAGATCTCAAACAGAAGGTGTTTCCACATTGCAAAAACTGAGATTTTTGTTACAGTATATTTTAGACTTTAAATTGTTTTGAGATGTAATTATTTTTATTTTATGTGTGGATACTTTACATGCGTGTGTATCTGTGCTCCACATATGTACAGTGACCAGAAACCAGAGGGCATTGAATCCCCTGAAATTGGAGTTATAGTTAGTTGTTAATCACTATATGAGTACTGGGAATTGAACCTGGGTACTCTAGAAGAGCATTTAGTGTTCTGAACAATTGAGCAATCTCACCAAACCCCTACTTCAGACCTGTAACATGTCAAGAAATAGTCTTTTGCTTCCTATTTGCAAGTAAGGTTGTTTGTAAACGTACAATAATTAAAAAATAATTCTCAACCGCATCAGAATAGCATGTTCTTTCCTTCATTATACTTACTTTGTTGTTAATCATATTAATACATTTTCTGATTTTATGACACCATTGGCATTCTGAAGTGAAACCAATATTTAAAGAATAAGGGGCACCATGGTTTTGCATCTAAAGTGGCATGGCCCGTCCTCACTAATAGAAGGTTTACAAGCCTATGGTACTTTAGGTAGGTGGTGGCAGTTTGAAGAGAGATGGGGCCTACTGTAAAGAACTGAACTATGAGGAAATGGTAGTTAGCCTGCAGTTTCCATGACAAACTACATCAACCTCTAAAATGTATTTGGGCTCCTGGTTTCAGTTTGTTGTCACTTGGTCACATTTCTATGAGACTGTGGCAAGATAGAGCATCAAGGTGGTGACACATTGTATAGCAATGTTGTTCATTTCATAGTGAATAAGAAGAGGAGAGAGAGAGAGACAGAGAGAGCTAGAGAGAGAGAGAGAGAGTTAGAGCTAGAAAGAGACAGACAGCTATATAGAGAGAGCTAGACAGAGAGACAGAGCTAGAGCTAGAGATAGCTAGAGAAAAAGACAGAGACAGACACAGAAAGAGGTAGAGAGAGAGACAGAGAGAGCTAGAGAAAGACAGACAGAGATACATAGAGAGAACTAGAAAGAGAGACAGAGAGAGATAAAGAAGCTTATAAACAAAGAAATATGTCTCATGTTTCTAGAGGGTGATGGGTCCAAATATAAGAAAACATCAGATTTCATAGATGTGATATGAATTTTATTATACACACTCAGGAAAAATCAAGTAAGATTTTCAATATTTGGCCTTAAATCAGTGAAACACCCCATTTCATTGTTCACAAGTTCTACTTTTCATAAAGCACTAGGACCTGAGTACAACTGAACCAGGGTGTAACATTTTATAATCAAAATGATGTCTTAAGTTATTTATAAGTCCCTCATTTCCATTTGAGACCTCATCAAAGTGACCGTTGAAGTCAGTATTTTTCTAAATACTTAGATATTCTCTAGGAAGACTTCACCTTTCTCTATAGATCTCCTTTTCCCACTCAGCTTTCATCAGAACTGCTTTCAGTAGCCTATGGTGCTACAGTAAAATGCTTGATTCTGAGAACTGTATAGATAAAGGGCTTACCACTCCCTTTCTCTGATGGTTTAATAGCATGGAGAGAGTATCTGCTCAGCTCAGGTTGATTATGGCTTTACTGTGTAGACAGTACCATATGAGATAAGTATGTGCTCAGCTCAGGTTGATTGTGGCTTTACTGTGTAGACAGTACCATATGAGATAAGGATATGTGTGCTGTGTTTAGTTTTGTCAGGATGACACAAACTAGTCACTTGGTAAGAAAGAAGCTCAACTGAAGAATCACCCAAATTAGATTGGCCTGTCACCATGTTTTTAAAGCATTTTCTTAATTGCCTGTTGTTGTTTGAAAATCTAGCCAACAGTAGGTAGTCCTGTCCGTGGGCAGGTGGCCCTGAGCTATATAAGAAATGTAGTTGAGCAAACCAAGAAAGCAAATAAGTAGACTGTTTTGGTCTTTGGTTTTTGCTTCAAGATTCTGACTTGAGTTTGTGCCTGGCTTCTCTTGAATGGTAGACTATCACCAGTAAGCTACAATAATCCCTGTCCTCTCCAAAATGCTTTGGTCATGGCTCTTGTCACAACATAAAGCAAACTAGGGCAGTATGCAAAAATGAAATGCCACATGTGAAAATGGGAAGCAAGACAGCAATAAGAGCCTAGCCTCACTCTTTTATAACAGTCTACTCTTACTGGAACCAATTGACCCCTGCAAGATGCAACTCACTCTGCAGGACCAGGATTAATCCTTTCCTGATGGCAATGTTGACCCAATAACCTTCTAATACGATCTACCTGTTAATGGTTTTGCAACCTTTCAGTACTATTATATTTTGAAATTAAACCTAATGTGAGTGTTGGTGGACAAGTCCTACCACAAGCCAGAGTAGTTCACTTACTGTAACGTAGAATGTTTCTAGAACATTCCTCTAACCACTATTTAGTTCCAAAATCTATATATTTGTGTTTTATTGCAAGTATGCATATCTATTAAGTGTGTATGTATGTATGTGTTCACATGTTTGTTGCCATCCATTTGTGTTTGCATGTGGAAGTGAGAGGTTGATGTGTGTCTCCCATATAACTGACTCCATCACATACTCAGCCAGAGTCTCTCACTTGAACCTGTGGTCATTGACTAAATGAGTCTAGCCAGCCAGATTCCTCTGTCTCATGCTGGAATTACAGATGGGTCACTATGCTTATGAAGCATATACACAGCACTGGAGGTCTAAACTAATATCCTCATTCTTGCACAGCAAGCATGCTACTCACTGAGCTATCTCCCCAGCCCCGTGCATTGTTAAGTCGATGACCTGATCTTGGTGCTGGTGTACTCCAGTTGAATGGTAACAGATTACCATAAGCCAGGTGGCATAGAAACAATTTATTTCTTACACTTCTGGAAGCTGCAAAGTATAAGCCCAAATGTACCAAAGACTTACTTACTTTTCATTTCAAAATGTTGCCTCCTTACTTTATCTTCACATGCAGAAGGGAAAGAGGAATTGCTACGGTTTGAGTGTTTCTTTCTACCAAAGCTTGTGATGAATTTTGATTCCCTTTTAACCTTAACTACAACATTTAGGTGAATAGGCCATTGTGATCTGACCCTTATTAATGGGCTGTTTATTTTACTAAAGGGATTTAGATTTCCCTCCACCCTCTCTCTTCTTGTCACATACCCCCTTTTCTCTTATCTCCCTTTCTCTTCTTTCCTTCTCTAGCTGAGATGAAATGATGTGGGCAGAAGGTCTTTGGTAGGTGCCCAGCTCTTGATAAATTGCTATTCCAAGCTTTCTGAACTATATGCAAATAAATTTTTATTAAACCACAAGAACTGGAGGAAGATCTCAAATTGATCCTAAGGAAAATATTTAATTCAATAACATATGCAAATTAAAATGTGGAAGGCAGTCTAATTGGGCTATGAGTAGATGCTAAAAACATTTGGAAGGACAGGCTAGAAAAGAACCTGGATGGCCATAGTTGGAGCACTGATGAAAGTTGTGGTGAAGCTCAGAGGGAAAGAGCTGCATGCAAAGCCACAATCAGAATGCTTGGAGACTGTAGACAGTAAAGTCATTTAGGTGAGGTCTCTGATGAAAATGAGAAAGCAGGCATTAGAACCAGGGAGAAGGTCATCCCTCTTCTAAAGTGGTAAAGACATTGGCTGAACGGAGTCTGTGTCCCAGAGCTTCATGGAAGAAAGAACTTAAGAGTGATGACCTAGGATTTCTTGAAGAAAAATCTAAGCAACAAAGTGTTCAAAGTGATGCATGGCTCCTTTTAACTGTGTGTAATAAAACGCAAGAATGGAGAAGTGATTTAAATATAGAATTCATAATTAAAAGAGAAGAAGAAAATGAAGACGTGGAACCCTTCTGTATAGTCATGTAACAAATTAGTAGGTGCTTATGAGAGAAAACCAGAAGCATTGTCAAGAGGCAGTCCAATAAGGAGATTAGTGTCTGTGGAAGGAAGTGGGGACTGCTCATGGAGACATTGGAAAAATGACCTTGACCAAGAAACATTTCAGAAATACTGAGCTTGCTTTTCTATTAAAAGCCCAAAACAAGACCCTGAGGGAAATGCCTAAGGTTCTCACAGTCATTCTGTCCTCTGCCTTGTCAACAGTTTACCCTTCAAATTTTGGCTCAACACTTCTCTCCACCCAACTATGATTCACATGTCCCAGATGCTGCCTGGTCCCTGCTCAGGAAGGTACACGCTGTGACTCTTGGAAACATCCATAACGCAGTGACCTTGCCAATGAGCATAGTTCAGGAAGAGCCCGAACCTAGTTTCAAGGATATTCTGGACAGCCTAGGAGTCCAACAAAAATCTGCTGTAGTAGCTGAGGCTGGTAAACCTGTGGGACAGATCCATCCACAGACCCTCAGGACTGGAGTGCTTTCTATGTACAAGGACAGCCTGGGAGAAGTATGGGTCTAAGACTATAACCCAGGTTAGTGGCTGCATAGACTGATCCTGCCAAAGCTTCTGGGGTTGGGATTCTTGAAGCCCTGGGAAGAAATAAGACCGTGGAGTTAAGGATGATTTCTCTGGAAACATGATTTGGTGTTGTTTGCTTTATTGGGTTTTGGGTCTCTCTTTGACCACCTTTTTAAATGTCTAATCCCAGATGTGACAATATCACCCTCATTACCTAATTATTTTCCCAGAGTTGTATATCCTGATACCATGCCCCTGGAGATGAGGATTTCAGTGTGTAGATTTGGAGGATTTCAACATTCAGAACATTGCATGTCTTGATTCATTCTGCCATGAATCTGTGTTTCAGTCTTTAATAATACCTGATGTATGCAGTCAGAGGTAGGAGGGAAGGAAACTATAAACAAGAGGGTTTTTTTTTATTCCATAGCATATTGGCAAACTAGTGAGACTTTCAAGCAAGTAACTTCTGTTTGAATATGTCACCCATTGATCTGACACTTCTCTGTCAGATGCTGCCTGGTCCCTGCTCAGGAAGGTACATGCTGTGACTCTTGGAAACATATATAAACACAAATAAGAAAGTGGACTATCCCTACCCTTGCTTGTTTTAGCTAAGTCCCTAAATTTGACCTCTTTCCCTGGTGGGGCTGAATTTTCTTTGGCTATGTGCCTTATTCATATTCTATATTCCTTTTTATTGTATTTATTATAATGAATTAATGTCTAGGTGGTTTTTCATAGGTCACCTTTGTCCTCTACTAAACTCTTAAGTCCCACGAGAATAATGCCCTAACAGCTGCATTTCCAGTCCTCATCACTATGCTCGTATATGGTGAACTCTAGAGAAAACCTTGACAACTGAACACTAAATGATCATGGGCAGAATATTCTTCCTAACCAGTTTAAAGGAAGGCAAGTCGGTCTATGCTCCCAGTATTCATGGAATATGCAACCTTTGGTCAAAGTGACATAGTACTGGATGAAGGAATGACTGATGCACGAGGAATGACTTGTGAAAGTGAATTGATGGTGGTGTGACTGGAGTATGTTACATTTGTAAAATCTCATTTAGGCATGCTTGCTCTCTGCCTCTCTCTCCAAACGTATGCAATATATTACATATCCATATATATATTAAACTTCCATACATTTTACAGAAGCGAAGGACTAGGGAGACGTCCCAGTCAATAAACATTTTATGTTCACATGGATATATGAATTTGGAAACATACCATGCAATTAAGAAACCAGGGGTGAAATTATGTTCCTCTAATACTGGGGTGTCAGAGGCAGGAGGAGGTTTTTGTGATCAGCCAATAGAGGTGAGTTGGTGAGCCTGAGGTTTAGTGAGAATTCCTGTCTAAAAAACTGAGTTGGAAGCTGTGTATGGCAGTATTATGCAGGAGGGATTCTGACTGCTCTGATCCTGTTATTTCCAGGTCAGCCAGGACTACTTGGTAAGATACACACACACACACACACACACACACACACACACACCAGAAACAAAACAAAGAAACAATTCGCAGATAATGACAGAGAAAGATACCAGATATCTTTCTCTCACCTTTATAGGTACATACTAATGCTCACACAGGAACATACATAGAGACAGTAACAATAATAATATTAACAATGTAAGAATAAGAAAATTAGGAATAATGTGTTATGGAATAAGAAACAGAAGAAATTGGTTTTAGTCTAATTTTTTGCCCTTAGGGAGTATATGAGTTTACTGAATTAGTTTTTGCTTTCTAAGTCAAATTGTATTTATGTATAACAAAGGAATAATGTCTACTTCGTATGATAGTAATAAGTAATTTAAGCCAGTTTGTTTCTGGAGATTTCTCCTGGAAAGTTAAATTACAAACTGGCATGTGATGGACCGGATGAGAGATAGGATCTCGAGGAGGCACAAAGAGCCCAGGATTGTGAGGATAATCAGGGATTTGTCTGGAGGTGTGTACTATCTCAAACAGAGCAGCCTCGGGAGACAGGTGTCTGGTCAGCTCGGAGAGCACATCATGGGCCTAAATGAAACAATGGCCGTGGACCATGAAAGACAGCAGATCAAGCACTCCATGCTTTGCAGCTGATGGCTCCGTGACTTGACAGCTACACTTCCAGCGAGAAACTATCAAGTTGGCAACGTGTTCCTAGCTTTCAGAAACCGGTGACATTTGTTAACAAGACTGAGCTTCTCCCAACTGAATATGTTCTTCCGTTCATTGTTTCTTAAACATATATCAACACAGGAGAGGTTCAGAATATGCCACCCAGGCATATTGATTACTGGGAGCGAAAGGAAATTGAAAGCCTGCCAACATAGAAAAAAAAACCTCTTCACCTCCCCCTCAGTCTCACAAAATGAAACACGAAACTCTCCTTTAGTGAGGAGAATTTTACATTTTCATTAGGAGAGGTGTCTGTGCTGGCAAGAGAGCTACCAGACAATTTGAGTCCTGTGAGACTTCAGCTGCACAAGAAAACCTCTATTCTCCATGGAATTTCTCCTTTATACTAACGTGTGACATTGGTGTGTCCCCCAAACCTCTAGACAGCTCCTTCTGAATCCTAAAAATCAGTTCACTTCATAATCACTGCATGTGCTATTTCAAGGACGTTACATCTCTGTTTATTACAACTTAAATATGCAAGCTACATTTGTTCCAGTTGATGAGAAAGCTCAGTAAGCGTTTCCTGAGTATCCCAGCTTGCCCAGCTTCACTAGCTAGACGATCCAGAAATGAAAGAGCTTCTTCTGACCTTTATTTCCAAATGGAAGGCATAAAACATGTGCTGCACAAACACCAGTGATAGTTAAGGGGGCAGTAGCTACTCCGACAAATGTTTGTCAGCCTCCCCAAAATACCCAAATAGTTACACGGGTTAATTAAGTCAGCATATTGCTAAATGGCTACAAGCTGGAGTGATTATCATTGTCCTAAACATTTCCATTGAGCAGGTGGAGGGGCCAGAGAATATCCCCTTTTATCTGTGTGGATCAATATGTAAATAAACAATAAACTAGCTGCAAATTGATTAGGAAGGGGAAAGGCACATAACCTTAGTACATACATATATTCATATATATACATATGTATACATATATACACATATATATGTATGTATATATGTGTGGATAGATAGCAAACACACATGCATATATACATACATACATCTATATATACATACATATACACAGATACATATATAGGTGAGTGTGTGTATGTATGTGTGCTATCTTCACAGGGAAGTGAGTGGAAATTTGATAAAATTCTGTAGGAACTGTGAATGGGCACTAAAAAGAGTCAGTTTCCTAGGGAAAAGTTTGCTCCAGCTCTGCGTATAAAGTTTAACTTTCAGCCTGTTGTGTAACATGAGCTGGCTCTTCCCTGGTGGGCAAAGCACCAATGGAACTGGAAGTTATCAGGTGTGTTCCCTTCTGTTTGCTCCAGTCATTGGGGTCATGGGAAATTGAGGGGAAAGCCCATCCCTACACTTGTTGCTATTGATGGTACCACTCTCCAATCCAAAATGACACTATTTGATGTATTATTTTCCTGAGACATGACATAAATTTCTTCCCCAGATCCCCTCTGCTCTACAGAGTGGCAGATGCAATGTAAGCTTCGAAGAAGGAGAGACCAAAGGAGGAATCCAGGCAAACACTACCAGCTCTCTGATCCTGATTGACCTGATCCTCATATGAGCAAGGAAGAAAGTGCCTACTTACCAGAGAGAAAACATGATCTATGCTTCTCTCTCCAGAGATGGGGAGGGGGACTGGTAAGCAAGAGTAGGAAGTGGCTTGTCACATGAAGATCGAGGAGAAACAATGCTGAGGACATTGGGAATGAAGCTAAAAATCGTGGGCTTCATCTCCTCAGACCTTGGAAACCTCTAGAAATTTCCATTAAAAATCCAAGGAAGATACTTGGGTGAAACGGAGACTGTATTGATAAGCACATGCCACTTGTCACTATAGAGTCCCTTACTGTTGCAATTCACTTTAAATTCCTCAAGGAATGGCCAAGCTTCAGCACAGGCTACAGACCATTCCAGCTTTCTAGATTCCTCTTGTGCCAGATACTTTAGTGCAATGTGCACCATGTAACTCTGTTGTGGAATATTAAGATGTGTTACATTCGTTTGTGTGGTGGAACATTTGTTTAATGATGCAAAGATGTGTTGCATTCTTTCATGTTCCATTCATTTAACACTGTGATGCTGTGTTACTTTGCCTGTCTAAAACACCTGATTGGTCTAATAAAGAGCTGAACAACCAATAGCAAGGCAGGAGACAGAATAAGTGGTACTGGCAGGCAGAGAGAATAAATAGAAGGAGAAAAAGGTTCAGAAAACAAGAGAGGAAGAAGCAAGAAAAGCAAAGAGAGAGGACACCAGGGGGCAGCCACCTAGCTACATAGCCAGCCATGGAGAAAGAAGGAAAGAAAGGTATTCAGAACAGAGAAATGTAAAAGCCCAGAGGCAACAGATAGACAGACAGGTAATTTAAATTAAGAAAAGCTGGCTAGAAATAAGCCGGGATAAAGCCAGTCATTCAAAATAAAGAATAAGCTTTCATGTATGTGTGATTTATCTGGAAGCTTGGTGACAGGCTCCAAAAGAGGAAGGAGTAAAGAAACCTGCAACACACCTCTAAAATACTGGTTGTTGCTATTGTATCTTAAAACTATCTTGCAGAAATTTTAAGAGTTTGCACACTCATTGTCAATTTGGCAGAAGCAGAACCATCTCGCCGGATTTGCTTTTTAATCAGTGTGGTTGTTTGATGATAGGAAATAGATCTTGAGATTTTTGGTTTTTATGATGGGCCATAAAAACAACCACTCATTTAATAAGATAGTGCAACAAGGCCCTGGGAAGCTTGTGTGGTTAATGAATGTGGCAGGATTCTTTCCAAACCAGCAACTCAAAGCAGGAGACGAACAGCCAGTGTTTAAACAATGAAGAACTTTGAATGGAGAAGTAATGAGGTGGAGAATTGCTGCTTTTAAGATGAAAAACCCTCATAACCACCGCACAATCAAACAATTTCTATTCAAAATGGTCTTTCTGACTGAAAGATGAGAAATTGTCTTGAGTATGGTGTATTCAGATTTAAGTGCGCCCCACCTCCACCACCCCCAGCTCCCCACCCCACACAGGAGTCTCACAGAAACCAATTTCCAGAGAATGAAGATGTAGTGTGCTTTCTGGAATTATCGACCACAGTGAAACCCAGTCAACCTCAAGCAATTTCTCATATTTAATGTCCATTTCTCAAGCCTTGGCCCTAGATACAAAGCAATACTTCCTCTTTATGCAGTTTGCTTTTATCAGAATCTTGAAGAATGTTCTAAACAAGTCCCTAGCTGATTTTTTTTTTACCAGTACTAACATTAAACATTTCACCACTGACTGCTCTTAGCCACTGCGTATGCATTGGAGCCTTTTGTTCCCTAATTATCCTTAATTACGGTTCTTTCATATTTCCAAGATCTCAAAAGACAAAGTAAAGAGACACCAGTAGTTTAAAGCTAAGCTGTACAGAGATGAAATACATAGGCTGGAAAAATAAGTGGCCAGCTTCTCATAAATGGATGGATGAGCCCACAAAAGCTCCAAGAGACCATTCTGTACAGACACATTCTTTGAGTGAAGAGAGAAAAAAAAGAAAAGGGCTCGTATAGTCATTTGTTAACTTTTATAGTGTTTCCTGGGTCAATCCCAGGTAAAGCTTCAACCACCAATATCATTCATTTCTTCTGACTTCAAAGAGAAACCATACCTGATTACATGTGTTGGGATAACGTTTAGGTCTTGCATCCTCTCCCTCTCTAATATTTATTAAAATTATGAATGTATATTATTTACATAAATTAATAGGAATCACTGATATTTTCACACATGCATATATTATGCTTCAATTATTATAACTTCCTAACTTCTCCTGTTCCCTCACCTTCTCTTTCCTTGATAGTGCCTCTTCTACTCTTGGGTTAGTATTCTGGTTTGCTTGATTTTGCTTGTTTCCACAGGTGAGAGAAAACCTGGCTTATTTGCCTAACGTGATGACCGCCACATCTATTCATTTCCCCACAAACAACATAATTTTATTCTTTTTCATGACTGAAAAGAGCTCCTTATTTTTACATATATCTACTTTCTTTATCCACTCATCTGGTGGCTGCTACCCAGGCTAAGCCCATAACTTAGCTACATTAGGCACAGGTATGCAGGCATTGATATTCTGAGGTAATTTCATTTCTTTGGGGTATAAACTAATTGGGACCATCTTTATTCCTTTTGTTGTTGTTGTTTGTTTTTGTCTTTGAAACATCACCTTTTTAAATGCTGGCTGATTTTGAATTCACTATGTAGCATAGGTTGACCTTAAAATCTTGATCCTTCTTATCCCACACTGTAAGTAGTAATCTAAGGTTATAGGCATATGCCATCACACTTGGCTCTGAATTTATCTTTTATTTTCAAAAAGCCTAATGAGGAATTTTTACCTAATATATAATATAGGATATTAAGTTGATCGCTAAGGCATTTTAATAAATTAACTATCAGTTGTCTGGTAATGCCACATTCTAGAAAAAATAGCTCCTCATGTCCAAATTAGATATTGCATCTTATGCCCATCTTTCTTTTGTGTAGTCTTCATCCAGTATGCCAAATCTGTATAATTAGAGAATTACTATCATAATATCCAAGTGTGCACAGATGTATGTGAGCATGCTATGCTGCCTACCTCTTGAAGTCAGTCACACAGACTACAGTGCCTCTGGAGCATTCTAGTATATCAAATGATAATTGTCTTTAACCATGTCCATGCCACATTGTTGAAGTTCAGACATGAATAAAAGAAATGTCCATAAAGGAAGTCTACTGCTCCCATGAATAGGTAGGAGGTAGTAAAAGAGACTGACAACTGATCATTTTGAGTTTCAACTTACTAAATTTCTCAAATAGTTGCATGTTTATCTCAATTGTAGATTGTTCTTAGAGCATATGAGTCAATTGTTTTTTCTTCTTTTTATTTCTCTTTTATGTCTCCATCCAGAAAAATCTTTGAGATCCCTGCATTCATATAATGTAAAGTAGTCCAGCTAAATTGAACTGATGCTGTTAGTTTAGCCTAAAGACTGTTTGACAGCCATTGACTCATAATAAGGATGATTAGTATATGACTTTAATAAAAACAGTGTATCTGTATAATCAATGTGTTTCCAATGGACTGGTCCCTTAACATGCCTGTTTTGGCCTGCTTCAGATGGGAACTGACTGGACGGCTACTGTTACTTGAAATTTCATTATTTACCCTCTAGGAATGCTGTCATTTTTATAGCACAGTACAACCATCTAGATTTCCACAACCTAATCAATAACTATGACTAGATTTCCTAATTTTACTGGACGGACTGTAGAAGGAAGTCCTCTGAGGGCCTGCTACATTCTTTTGAGTTGCTTCTTACACATAGTGGAGCATTTTTGTACTACATATTCTTGCCACCTTAACTGCCCCTGATTAAAATAAAGATCATGAAGATGAATGGACAAGGAGAGATGTCTATACTGGCCAGAGGCCTACAAAGCACCTTGATATGAGGTTCCTGTTCAAGAAGATGCTGTGCAACCAGCAATATAAGATATCTGAAGGAGACAGACAGCAGAGCGGGACAGGTCAGGTACATTAACAGAAGATATTAAATACCAAAAAGGAAGAGGAGGAAGAGAAGAAAGGAAGGAATGAAGGAAGAAAGGAAGGAAGGAAGAAACAAAGAGAAGGCAAGAAATCATGAGGTAGTAACACCTTACATAAGAAGAAAGCACACAATCAAGGGGACAGCAAACCAAACCAGTGTCATCGAGGAAGAAACAGTAATGTAGAATTATAGACATGACAACATCAAAACATGGTACGCTAAGCAATAGAGCAATGGAGGCTAATTCCAATGCGTCGTGTTCAGCCACGACGCATACCGACACCCACAATGAGTTCTCTTGGATCTATAAACTAACTAACTAGGGTTAGCCAGGCAGTGGTGGTGCATGCCTTTAATCCCAGCACTTGGGAGGCAGAGGCAGGCAGATCTTTGTGAGTTTGAGGCCAGCCTGGCCTACAAGAGCTAGTTCCAGGACAGGCTCTAGAGCTATAGAGAAACCTTGTCTCTGAAAAAAAAATCAAAAAACAAAACAAAACAAAAAGAAGAAAACAAACCCTAGTGAGGTTCCTGAGAAGTCTACTCTTATTCCCTTTTAATAATTATGAAGTTATTGAGTTATTATTGAGTTATGAATTATCAAGTGAGTTTTAAATTCCTACGGATATACATGGTTATGAAGGTGTTTCCAGAAATGTTTAACTGAAGACAGAAGATCTACCTTGAATTGGTGCAGCACCATGCCTTGGGCTGATGTTCCAGAGTGAAGAAAATGAGAAAAATATGCTGGGCTCCAGCATTCATCTTTCTCTGCTTCGTGATTGCAGATGTAATGTGGCCACCTACCTCATGTTCCTATTGCTGTGCATTCCCTGCCAGCATGGACCAGACCACCATCAAATTGGGATCCCAAATGCACACTTCCTTCCTTGGGCTTTTTGGTAAGGTGTTTTGTCACAACTGATAAAAATGTAACTACCACAGTAACTGCTTGTTGCCTGGGGGAACATGAGTGGGTCTTACTTTCTGACTGTCTTGAGTCTCAATAATAACTTCTGATGTCATCATCCTGTCACACTTATCAAAGTGTTAGAGTCACACATGTGTAACCTCTTAAAACTCACCCCTGTAGTTAACACCATTTGTGGACTGTACTTCTCAGGATCTCAGAGACCAAGAATGTTCACAATTGGAGACAGCCCAGCACTGCTGTCCTGGCAAACGTCAGCTCATTAGCGCTTTTAGCTGTGTGTACATTTGCTTTTGAAAACTCATTTTGTTTACAAGCTAAATTGCGTGTCTAGAATATTTCTCCCATCACCTCCATCCATACGACTGCATTCATATTCTCTAAAGGACAGTGGCAAGGCAGATTGCCATTACCAGAGGTCATAACTGTCAGAACTGACCTGCCCTTGGGGTAATATTGCCTTGCTCTAATCATTAGTTGTGTGTAGCTAAATTTAGCGGAGACTGATTATAGCTGCAGTGAGTTTTCCTATCAAGATGTAGCGGGTTGTTTATCCTTAAATTTAAAGCATCATTGCCTGATTATTCATGCACGCAGTTTGATAGCAGCAGAACAGCACTGCAGCATTAGCCAGCACTCAGTCCTGTGATTGGTACAAGAAGGCAGCGGGGTTGTGTTTTCCTGCCAGTGCAATGTCCAACAGCAATGAAAGAGATTAGCCTGATGGAGAATCTGAGGGTGATCTTAGGCAAATAAGTTGATTTTAGTGGTCTATTCTTTGTTTAAAGAATATCATTATTTATGTTTAATATATTTATATTTGATATATTTTATTTATATTTAATATATTTACATATATTATATTTGTGATTATTACTCTGTGTGTGTGTATGTGTGGGAATGTATGTCATGTGTGTCTGGCTGTTCCAAAGACCAAATGAAGATATTGGATCCTCTAGAACTAGAGTTACAGGAGAGATTAGGGATACAAGGTTCATATCTAAATATCATAAAAGCAATATACAGCAAGCCAACAGCTACCATCAAATTAAATGGAGAGAAACTCAAAGCGATTCCACTAAAATCAGGAACAAGACAGGGCTGTCCACTCTCCCCATATCTCTTTAATATAGTGCTTGAAGTTCTAGCAATAGCTATAAGACAGAATAAGGAGATCTTGGGGATTCGAATTGGAAAGGAAGAAGTCA